>BLSH010049502.1:258728-275282 GCA_018402905.1 Glandirana rugosa
CCCCCCCCCCCCCCCCCCCACTTTGATTTGAATCAGGCTAACTACCTCCCAACTTTTCACTCCCTCAAAAATTGAATTACTTCTTTGCCCGCTTATCCCATCTCCTGGATGGGAAGGATCATCATTTTTTTTAATTGTTTTTTTTTTTTATTACTTTTTTATGTCATTTTCTTATGGTTTCAGGATTATTTCATAATTTTTTCTCAATTTTTTCACGAATGTCGTGTATTTTTTGAAGCAAGCTGGATCATTTGTAGATATTTGCATATATGCTTAGGTTAGAGTACTACTTTAAGATTCTATGAGTTAACATGTGTCTCCTTATTTCCACTACTGGTCCTTTATGTCAATGTGTTCAAGCGGAGTTCCATCCAGAAATTTGTTTCTACATCATTCAAGTCCTTTACTTATATAGACTTACCTTTGAAGGAAAAAAATGTTATACTCACCCTAAGTCGCTTGTTGCTAGGTGGTCTCTGTAATCTGCCCCTTTTAGGTCCGAGGCTCTTCTCCTCACTTCCTGCTTCGCCTGGCCTCCTGGGAGATGTGACTCATCATTTCCCAGGAGTCAGTGGGCTTCCCTGTACTGTAAAATCGTGTTATTTCCAGACAGGAAATGACGCGATTTAAGGAGGACTGAGATCGAGGAGTGCATGATGATTACCCACCATGCACTTCTTTCAGGAAGAGATGCCAGGAGACCCAGGATGGGCTTCAGGTGCCCTCACTCAAAATGGAAAAGTCCAGCAGTGAGAGAAAGGAAATTGTGAGTAAAAAATACATGGAATTACTAGGCGGTTTGAAATTAAGGAAACAAAAGGTTCCATCTATTTAATATTAAAAGAGTGGATGCCAAAAAAAAAAATTCTGGGTGGAACTCTGCTTTCAGTACCCTCTGACCTAGTGTGGTTTAAGTGTGGATTTGTCTGTTGTAACATTTCAATGTTATATTTTGATTAATAAAATTGATTTTAATTGATCCAGCGTGCTGGCAGATATTTACATATATATTGCTAATAATAGGGTGATGGTTGAGCCAAATCAGGTTTTTAAAGCATTAGGTTATGAAGGATCAACGCTATCGAACTGACCATCCTCCCTAAAATTTTGTATCTAATTGGGGCCCCCGGGCGATAGGAGATCATGGGGTCCCCTATGTCCCCTCCCACACTCAAACCACACCCACACAAAACCCCACCTACATATTGTATTGCCCACATTACATGTGATTGGGCCAGCCATCCTCCACATATTGCAGCTCAGCTTTCACAGAAGGGTCCATCAGCTGTTGGGCCCTCGTGTTCATGAATGGGCCAATGCCGAATTTATGTCTGCAGCTTATTCCCATTGGCATTGCTGGGAAACCACTAAACACCTGACAGGTTCAAAGGTGGCAGCCATGTGAGAACCTGTCAGGTGCCCGACGGCTTCCCAACCATGCTCAGATGCAGATGATAGAGGGGGCATCTCTACCTGCAGCATAGCCTACATGGAAGTTCCTGGCATCTTTCTGAAGAAGCTGCTCGGGCACTTCCATTTTTAAAGATGACCGCTGTGCAGCAGCCATCTTTTTTTGACGCAATCGGAGTGTTTTATGAAAGCAGTGGGCCTGTGTGTTAGATCATAACTTGGGCCCTAATGCCGGAGAAAACAGTGCACACCGCAGCAAAAATTGAGTGTGGTTTTCGGGGGCTGAAAGTAGCTCCTGCTGGTTAGATAGGAAAAGGACGGAGAAAGAGATGGGGGAGATGGGAAAGTAGGAAGGGGAGGGGTGGTCAGGAGAGAGGATGAGAGGGAAAAGGGGGTAAAAGATAGAGAAGGGGTGAGAGAAGGGGATGAAAAGGAGAGGGGTGAGAAAGGGGGTGGCACCCTATTCTGATCCTGACAGACCACAAGAACCTCGAATATCTCCGGTCGGCCAGGAGGCTGAAACCCCGTCAGGCACGATGGGCGTTATTCTTTTCACGCTTTCTATTCCACGTCACGTACAGGCCCGGGTTGAAGAACACCAAACCGGATGCCTTGTCCCGGATGTTCTGTAAACCCGGGGATCCTACGACTCCGGACACGGTGCTACACCACAGGAACTTCCTATTGACACAGGGGGACTTATTGTCTCGTATCAGGCAGTCTCTGGCCAAGACCCCCAAACCAACAGACTCTAACCTGGTAGCAAAAGACGGACTGCTATGGCATAAGAACAGGCTTTTTGTACCAGAGGGGCAGTGCCTATCTGTTCTGAACTCCTGCCACGACCATAAGCTAGCAGGTCATTTTGGAGCCCGCAAGACTGCTGAGCTCCTGCTACGCTCCTTCTGGTGGCCCCAAGTAGAGGAGGACTGTCGGAAGTATGTTAGCTCCTGCCCTACCTGCGCTCAACACAAGAGCAGTAAGGCCAAAGCTTGGGGACTGCTAAGGCCACTTCCTATGCCTGAACGGACCTGGTCTATGATCGCCATGGACTTCAGCGTGGAATTACCCCCATCCCAGGGGTATACAACCATCTTTGTGGTCATAGATCGATTAACCAAAATGGCCCACTTCTTACCCATGAAGGGTACACCATCTGCGGCCGAAACAGCTGAAGTCTTCATCCGGGAAATAGTCAGACTCCATGGAGTTCCCTTGAGTATTGTCTCCGATCGCGGAGTTCAATTTACGTCCAAATTTTGGAAAGCCCTGTGTGCCTCCCTGGACATCGAACTCGCCCTCTCCTCGGCCTACCATCCACAGACTAATGGCCAGACGGAGAGAACCAATCAGACACTTGAACAGTACCTGCGCTGTTTCTCTTCATTCTCACAGGACAACTGGGTCTCTCTGCTACCAATGGCGGAATTCACCTTTAACAACACCATGCACTCTGCCACCAAACAATCCCCCTTCATGGCTAACTATGGCTTTCACCCAACCTTTATGCACACAGGCAACCCGGAAAGCATAGTACCCGCAGCCCAGGAAACTATTAAATTCTGGGAGGAAAATAATAAACTCTTACAAGAAACCCTGGTCCGGACGCAGCAGTACAACAAAGTGACTTTTGACAAAAGGAGACGGGGAGAGTTGGACTTGCAGCCCAGAGAGCAAGCCTGGCTCCCCACAAAGAATCTCAAGCTGGCCTGCCCGTCAAGGAAATTGGGTCCCAGATTCATTGGGCCCTTTCGGGTGAAGAAAAAAGTCAACCAAGTGGCTTATGAGTTGGAACTCCCGCCCTCCTTGCGGGTCCACCCTTTCTTCCAGGTGTCCCTGTTAAAACCCGTGACCCCAAATCCTTTTCCTGGACGGAACCTAGACCCACCTGGACCAATGTTAGTGGATGGGGAGGAGGAGTTTGAAGTTGAATCCATCCTGGACTGCAGGAAAAGGGGAGGCGGGGTTCAGTACCTCATAAAATGGAAGGGCTACGGCCCCGAAGAGAGCTCCTGGGAGCCTGAAGCCAACATCCACGCGGATGAACTTATTCAGTCCTTCAAGGACAGGAATCCTGCTAAGCTGGGCATCCGGAGGCTGCCCCTTGGGGGGGGGGGGCAATGTTAGGAAGAGAATCTGTGGCTAAAGTGGACTTTCTGCACCTATGCATGCATGTCATGGATCTGCTACCCAGCGCTGGGGTCACTAAGGGTTAACAATTGTTCAAGGTGATTTCATTGATTGGAGCCAAGCTGCCTTATTTAAACAGCTTAGCAGCACACAGGCTCTGCTGTCTGATCTACAGCGTTTGGTGTGTATGTTCCTGAGCTTCCTGTTGTCTGATTCCTGTTCCTGTGACCCGGCTTGTCCCGACCCTGCTTGATCTCCGCCAGCACCGACCTCGGCTACCCACGACCACTCTCCTGCCTGCTCCCTTGTACCTTTGCTGCCAGCCCGTTGAACTCTGCCTGTGCCTGACCATTCTTCTGCCTGCTCCCTCTGTACTGCACTGCCAGCTAGCTAATGACCCGACCTGTACCACCACTTTATTCAACCAGCACGAGACCGGAAGCACCTCTTCAGTTGTCACCAGTGACCATCTCAACCCTCGTGCCATCCTCACTCCTGAGCCTCCTGGCTGCTCTACCAGGGGTTCACGAGTCATAAGCCAGACTCATCCACCAGGTACGTGACAATAGTCTGAGCGGGAAGTGGTTAAAGGAGTTGTAAAGGCTGAAGGTGCATTCTGCGCATTAAGATAAAAAACCTTCTGTGTGTAGCAGCCCCCCTCCCCCTAATACTTACCTGAGCCCCATCTCTATCCACGAGTGCCTTGGCTGTCCGGGACTCTCGCTCCTGAATGGCTGAGACACAGCAGCAGTACGATAGGCTCCCGCTGCTGTCATTTAAAGTCAATTGGTCAATCAGGACATAGAGGGGGTGGGCCTGAGCTGACACACAGAGCAGTGGCTCGGCTCAGGTGCCCCCATAACAAGCTGTTTGCTGTTGAGGACTTCCTCCAGCCCCCCACAGACCTGCTAGTCACCTCAGCTTTCTTGGCCTCCCAGATCCTCCCTTGGTCTCCCAGACCCCACGTAGCTGTCCCAACTTTACCAGTCCTTTGGGCCAGAAGTCCCACATACAAAGGATGCAGTCTCTGATAGGAACAACCCAATCTCCGGACAGGGCTCTGTCTCCAAACGGCAGCAACTGCCCCGAGCTATGCTCAGATATGGCTTAATGGTCCTGCACACCTATGCACCCCTACAGGCTGCCAACAACTAGCAAGGCCTGGACACAGGACTGAAGGTTCCTTCCCACCCAAGGTGCTTCGGGACCTTCAGACTCCAGGCCCCTATCCAGGAACTACCAAATCCGGAGAAAGCAACAGAGCCCAGCTCACAATAAACATGCAGGGAGCTTCTGAAACGGCACCAGAATACCATCTCAAAGATGGTGCCGCATAGCAAGAAGACTCGAAGCACCACATCCCTTCATTTGTAAACAATTGGAGGAGAAAGGAAGGAAAGAATTGGGACTTTAAAGGTGCTATAGACACAAATTTTTTGTAAAAATATAACAAAAAACATTTTGTTATATTTTTACTAAAAATTTGTGTCGCGGCTCCATGCACACTGTATCTGATAAACGACCGTTATTGGGCGTTTGGTCGTTTTTTTTAACATCCCAAAAACGCCACTTTATGTTATCCTAGGTGCCCATGCACACATGGACGTTAATTGTCTTTTATCAGCAGTGGCGTTTTTGGGCTGTTATCTGAACGCCCCGAATTGGCGTTCAAAAGTTGTACTTTTGACCACAAAAAAAACGCCGGTAAACGCTCATAAACGCCGGTAAACGGCTGTTTATCGGCATCCGGAGTTTTTTGCAGTCAATGGAAGCTAATGAAGAAAAAAAAAAACGCCCAAAAACGCCGGTAAATGCTACTTACAAAACGCTGCAAAAGAACGTTTTGTAAGCAGTGTCTCCTTCCCGACGCCGAGAGAGCCCAGATAGCGTCCACTGTGCATGGAGCCTTAGGCATCATACACACTGATGTTTCTTGACGCCGGCGTTTTTTCGTGTTTTTTGCAGCTCTCCATGTTAGTTAACGGCCCCATAAAAACGCAGACGTTTTTGAGCTGTAGATGGCGTCGGCGTTAGTGAGCTGTAACTAGAACCCACGGCCATTGCCTTCTGAGGCTGTAACGTTTTGGCGCTTTTTTGACGCCGACACCACAAAACACTCACTAGCGCCGTACCGGCGTTAACCGGCGTTTTTTGACGCCGACGTTTTTAGGTTGAAAAATAGCAGAGGGCTGCGGTTTTTTTTTTTAAACGCCTATTGACGCCGACGCTCACTAATGCCGATGCATAATGCCGAAAAATGCGGATTTTTTTTTCCCTGACGCCAGGCCCGACGTTTTGTTTATTTTTTAAGAAACGTCCGTGTGTATGAGGCCTTGAAGTCCCAATTCTTTCCTTCCCCTTTCCTCGAATTGCACCAGAATATACTGTATCCTTTCTACATACAATTTGCTATACTCATACCGTGGCAGGGCCTTGCACTGTTACAGCATAGTCATGTATAAGTTAAGAATACAAGCTTTATGCTGTAATATTTCTCAATTGAGATATTAATATGGGAATGACTTCGCTGTGAGTATACATGTGTTGGTATGTGGACTTTTGGAATACTTTATACTTTTGTATAATAGTTTCAAGCAAGCATATAGATGAATTTCATTCCCTTCCCCCTCAGCATATCGATCCTGAATAGGTAATTATATTTTATGAATGGATCCGTTTTCCTGGACTGGGAAGTCCCTCAGAAAGTGAGGTGGAGGTGTAGAACTACAAGGTGCAGATGAAACCCAAGTTGGGTGGGATAAGAAGGTGGGGGTTTGGAGCTGCGCCTTGCGGAGAAAAGGAGACAACAAAGAGACTTGAACCCGAGGAGGAAGAGAGGAGATACAGAGAGACGCACAAATTCACACCCATACGCAATTTTTATCTCAAAAACACAATTCTACTATTTGACATTGTTTTACTTTCTGGATTATAATATTTTCTTGTAATCTTAAAAAATGTATTGAATTATAAAATTGCATATTTTTGAATAAGAATGGAAAGAATTTCTCGCCAATAAAAAGTATATTTGTAAAAATATGTGGGATATGAGGGGAGATAGAGGTTAAAGCTCGAGTCTCGAGGCGAAGACCTGCATTCCAGGCTTTTAGGGTGGTCACCATTGATTGGCATTCACTTTAATTCATGTTCTGTGGGATGCTCATTAAAATATTCTCTAAAGGCCAATAAAATGATGACCAGTAACTCCACATTCTATAATCCATGAATGCATGAAGTTCCTGTTATAAGGTAAGGCAGGTCCTGGGCCCATGTTGGTTGTCAGTTGATGGTGGTCCAGTGAAGACTTCATCAGCCGGGAGGTCAGTGTGATGGCCGGAGAAGGAACGGGTTACGTTGTGTTTCGGATTGGTCGGGGTGAGTAGGACCCACTGAACAATACAGCAAGGTAAAAGACCACTTTCTACAAAGGATATTGGTGGAAATGTTGGCGAGAGAGAGGAATTTTATTTATGTTTTGTAACCAATTAGATGGCCCAATATCTCTTATTCTGTGTTTTGTTGTCCTTTCAGATCTTTATGTCAGTGACTGCAAAATTAGATAAGAAATGGATCACTGACAATTTAGTAGAGGAAATAAAGGCGGAAATTCCATCCCTGCCTGAAAACCATGGATCTGATTATGTGGAGGTGATGGGAAAATTTGCAGAGATAAAACTGGTGGACCGCTATCTCAAGGGAAACCCAAAAAATGATGCAGAGAAGCCTCCAGAGACATCCAGTGACTGGAGTCCCACCGACAGCCAGGAAGACCAGGTGTGCTTTCCATCAGTCTTGTATGAATACATTATGGAGATCTACAGAGCAGAAATTGATAAGATACAGAGAAGTTACGGAGTGAAGATTGCCCATCGCTCCATACCGGAAGGATCCACGTATGTCAGATTTCTCCCTCAGGGATCAGGATCTTCACCTGAGAAAGCCAAGGAGAAATTTACAGACAAGGTGCAGAAGGTGATGGATGACTGGTGGCAGGAAATAGTAGACCCCTCAGTTGTCCCCCTGACATTCTCTGACATCAAAGAGCGAGTAAAAGCCAAGTGGAGTAATACCCTGGTGATACAGGAAAAGAGCATGGGCATCGTCCTTCGTGGTCCCAGAGATGAGTTGTCCCAGGTGAAGAAGTTCTTAGAGAAGGCCGACCATAAACCCCCTCGCCCTCGCACGTCTGTGACCATCTCCACCAGTGATATGAAAACGGAGATCGAGGTAGACGCCAGACACATGGATATCCTGAAGAAGTTAAAGCACAGAGAGATCTCTGACATTGAGAAGAAGTACAATGTGAAGATGGAGGAACATAAGAAAAATGGCAGCTTACTTGTCGCCTTCAAATCCATGAAAGCCCCCCCTGACCTCTCACCGCACGCTTCTCACAGCTTCATCACCCTTCTGCAGAAAACTTTCTTCTATATTGAAAGAAAAGAAATCAGTGTGAAGCCGGAATTCCCGGAGGAGAGAGTGAGTATTGTGCAGGAACAGCTGATGATGGCGGGGATAGACGTTGTGATGGAATATTCCACAGGCACTGTGCTCCTCATTGGTGATCCCATCCATGTCGCCTTTGCTGAGAAGAGACTTAATGGCATGTAATTAGAAATAAAGCTCTGCACACTACTGCTGTCCACACCAGGGGTGCCCAACCTGCGGCCCACGGGTGCATGCAGCCCAAGACGGCTATGAATGCGGCCCAACACAAAACCAGAAACTTTCTTAAAAATATTGATTTTTCTTTTTTTGGAATTGTTGGTAAAAAAGCGATTCCACTTTAGTGGGGCACAAACTATAAACTATAAACGACTGTCCGATTCTCCTCGTTTCTTCACAGCAAATTGGAAACCGATGGAAGAAAACTCTCGTATGATGAAGGCTTTCATGGTTTCTGATCATGCGCAGTCTTTCTTTTCTGATTTTTATCGTATGAAAACGGTACACATTGCCTGAGAATCGTCCATTCTGTTACGAGAAAAATTTTGGAGTTTGTCCCTGCGAAAATTTTTATACAAAAAATTGGGAATCGGCCGTGAAAAGTCGTGCACACACTGTGCAAAAATCGTATGAAAGTTCCTTGGACGGAAATGTTCGCCCGATTTTCTTATAGTGTGTGCGATCCTTTGGTGAAAACATGCAGCTGAAGTAGAATGTGACCGGGTCGTTTTACAGAACTTTTCTAAAGCCTCGTACACACGGGTCGACGGTCGTATACAACAGGTCGTACAAACGACCCTTGTATGCTAAATCGACCGTTAGTACGCGCGATTAAAACAGCCGATGTACAACGGGAGTTGTATGGGCAAACTAGAAAACTTGGTAGTACCAACAAGCGGTCGTACGACCGTTGTATCGTTGTGTACAGAGCAGTTGGTCCAACGAGTTGTATTGTGCAAAAAACGCATGCTCAGAAGTCAGGAACGGCCGGACACAAATTACACGCACCTGAACTTTCTCTTTATGTGTTCATAACACGTCACTATGTTCAGCTTGGTCGTACGATCGCTTATTGCATGTCAGTACACCAGATACAACAGCCAACATATGATCTGGTCCACTCGGTCGTACGACTGTCGAACGGTGTGTACGAGGCTTAAGTTTTATCTTCTCCCACTCATCACAATCACGCCTTATTCATGTCATCGGTTTTCAGCAGCATACATTTGCAAGGATGAAGGACACGAAGGGAAAAATTAGAACCCGAAATATCTAAGGAGCAACTTGAGAATTAATTGAGAATCTCTCCTCCATCCCACAGGCGTGCGCACATAGGGTGGCAGGTGTGCCTGGGCACACCGTAATCACCCTGTACTGTGCAGATTCTCCCTGTGGCCTGGCTGCAGAGAAAGGGACTGGGGAATCTCTGTCCTCAGTCCCTTTCACTGTCTCAAAAGTGAGACATCAGGGGTTTGTTTAGATCCCTGATTTTTCATCAAAGGCCCCCAGGGGGGCTCCTAAAATAAATTGTAAAAAAAACAATAAAATGTAATATTGTAAAAAATCATAACAAACGAAATTGTAAAAAACAAATAAAATAAAATGAAAATAAACTACTGACACCATCCTCTGCCTTGATGACATATATATATACACTCATGTTTGTTTGCGCTTTGTGGTGCACCCCCTAATGCAATATTCTGCGCACACCTATGGTCCATCCATTCTACCACATATTGATGTGTAAAGCCTCGCACACACGGGACGACGATCGTATACAACAGGTCGTACTAACGACTGTTGTATGGGAAATCGATCGTTCGTATGCGCGATTAGAACAGACGATGGTCGTACAAGGGGAGTTGTATGAGCAGACTAGAAAACTTGGTCGTACCAACAAGCGCTCATACGACCGTTGTATCGTGTGTGCAGAGCAGTTGGTACAACAAAGTTGTATTGTGCAAAACACGCATGCTCAGAAGTCAGGAACGGCCGCATGCTAATTCCATGCAGCTGAACGTTCTTCTGTGATCGTACGATCGTGCAGTGCAGTCAGTATGCAAGTTACATTATCCAACATACGATTTGAGACGATCGTACGTACGATCGTCGCCCCGTGTGTACGAGGCTTTAGATTATCACACAGTGTCAGATATTGCACTCGTTTTATGTTCCCTCAACAGGTACATAAGCCCCTCCACAATGTATCAATCTGCTTAAAAACATAGAGTAAGGCCACCACATGCCAAGAATGCTTTTGCAATAAAGTTATTTTAACCACTTCCACATTGCCTACGGTTTATTCACGGCGGCAGTGTGGAAGTGTCCTGCGAATCACCGTAAAAAAAGTGGCGATCTGCGGGTGGCCACTAGGGGGCGTCCGCCGTACTCCTGAGGAGTGTGCCCATGGCTCAGATGGACCCGATGTCCGCCGGCGAGCCGCGATGAGCGGCCACAGCCAAAGAATGGGGAACTGCCGATGTAAACACAGCGGTTCCCCGCTCTGTTAGTGAGGGCATGGGAGATCTACTGATTCCTGTCACTGGGATTGGTTAGATCTCTTATGCCCATGGCAGCCCAGCCCCCTCACAGTTAGAACACCGCCTAGGGAACACAGTTACCCCCTAGATCTCCCCCTGTAGGTTAACCCCTTCACTGCCAATGACATTTATACAGTAATCAGTGGACATTTAAATTTCTGATCACTGTATAAATGTCATTGGTCCCAAAAAAGTGTCAAAAATGTCCGACATGTCCACCCCAATATCGCAGTACCTCTAAAAATCGCAGATCGCCGCCATTACTAGTAAAAAATAAAAAAAAGATAAAAACCCCAGAAATGAATTCTCGCCATCCGTAAACGCGGCAACTTTTGCACAAACCAATCAATAAACGCCGATTGCAGTTTTTTTTACCAAAAATACGAGGAAGAATATAAATCGGCCAAAACCGATGGAAAAAAATGTTTTGTTTTGGGATTTGGATTTGAGCAAAATGTAAGAAAAACTGTTTTTTTTTTTTTTTTTTTGCAAAATTGTCGCTCATTTTTTGTTTATAGCGGCGATCAGAAATGACGCAGCGGTGATCAAATACCCCCAAAAGAAAGCTCTATTTGTGGGGAAAAAAGGACGCAAATTTTGTTTGGGTGCAACGCCGCACGACCGCGCAATTGTCAGTTAAAGCGACGCAGCGCCGAATCGCAAAAACTGCTCTGGTCCTAAACTGAGAAATCCTTCCGGTCCTTAAGTGGTTAAAGAAGGTCTTCAATGCTCCCCTAACGACATCCCCCATTCCCCCCCTTCTTTTTTTTCTTAACCCCGAGTTACCTGGTTGCAGGTCCTGCCCATTTAATTGCCCGATGACATCACAGAACAAGATGGCAGCACAGAAAAAAGGGCGGATCGCCTCTTTTCTGTGCCGCCATCTTTTTATGTGACGTCATCGGTAGCGTGCCAGCCCACTATAGGGCGATACCTCCTGGGATATGAGATTTACATATCCCAGGAGGCGGAGAGGCCCAGTGCTTTGTTATAAAAAAAAAAAAACTACATAAAGGCCAAAAAAAAAGAAGAATGCCCAATTTCAGCAGTGGAGGGGAGGAGGGGTGGATGGAAGGCCCTGGAGAGAGAAGATGTCCGATAATACAATAGGTATTATCATGGGTGTCCGCAGAAGTTTTTTCAGGGGGGGGCATCATTTTAAGGTCACCCATTCTCTGCCCCTTTTTGACAATGTCATTATCACATTATCGCGGTCAGAGACTGCAGTCATTGTACAGGAAACGGTCAGAGACTGCAGACATGGTACAGGAGATGGTCAGAGACCGCAGTCATTGTACAGGAAACGGTCAGAGACTGCAGACATGGTACAAGAGATGGTCAGAGACTGCAGGCATGGTACAAGAGATGGTCAGAGACTGCAGGCATGGTACAAGAGATGGTCAGAGACTGCAGGCATGGTACAAGAAATGGTCAGAGACTGCAGACATAGTACAAGAGATGGTCAGAGACTGCAGACATGATACAAGAGATGGTCAGAGACTGCAGACATGATACAAGAGATGGTCAGAGACTGCAGACATGATACAAGAGATGGTCAGAGACTGCAGACATAGTACAAGAGATGGTCAGATACTGCAGACATGATACAAGAGATGGTCAGAGACTGCAGACATAGTACAGGAGACGGTCAGAGACTTAGGACATGGTACAGGAGATGGTCAGAGACTGTGGACATGGTACAAGAGACGGTCAGAGACTGCAGACATAGTACAGGAGACGGTCAGAGACTTAGGACATGGTACAGGAGATGGTCAGAGACTGTGGACATGGTACAAGAGATGGTCAGAGACTGCAGACATGATACAAGAGATGGTCAGAGACTGCAGACATAGTACAGGAGACGGTCAGAGACTGCAGACATAGTACAGGAGACAGTCAGAGACTGCAGACATAGTACAGGAGATGGTCAGAGACTGCGGACATAGCACAAGAGATAATCAGAAACTGCATACATAGCCCAAGAGACTGTCAGAAACTGCATATATGACTCAAGAGGATAAGGACCTAGTGGGGAACCCCAGATTCCAGGGGGGGGCAACTGCCCCCCCCCCCCCTTGCCCCTACCTGCGGACGCCCATGTGTATTATATATATAAATATTGGCATAATAAACACAGCATAAGTAATGGCTCCATTGTCAATTCCAATCTACTGTACTGTATAACCAATACACATCCAGTATAATATATACCAGGGAAATGCAATAAGCGGACCTCCAGCTGTTGCAAAACTACAAGTCCCATCATGCCTCTGGGTGTCATGCTTGTGGCTGTCAGAGTCTTGCTATGCCTCATGGGACTTGTAGTTCTGCAACATCTGGAGGTCCTCTAATTGCACATCCCTGATTTATACTGCAGGTACAATGAGCACCACTTAGCCGATGTTCAGAAATAAATCCAGGAATTGACTTCCCAACATAAAATAATGAGAAAAAAACCTGAGCCAGATTCTGGGTGAAAAGAGAAAATAAAGAAGAATCCACCGTTTCCTGGCAGGAGATTCTTGAGATTCGGGGTTCTCCTCCCCCCGCGAAACGTTGGAAACTCAATGGCAGCCAGAAGCCAGGTTGCTGATCGATTGATTGAAGTGTTAATGGGCAAAAGACAAAAAATCCAGGGGACAGATTTCTTCACCGACTCTTCAGATGTTCCTCCCTGCAACTGGGTCCAGGGTGGAGATCAGTGAACTTCCATTTACCAATCTCCCCTGTGATACAAAAACCTAAAAAAATGTCCCCGCAGCGACTCCTGGATCACATTAGAGAGCGGCGAGCCAGAGGAGCGTCAGTACAGCGGCCGCAGCGAGCACCCCAACACCTATAAGAGAATAGAGCTGTCCATAAAGAGTACCTGTCACTGCCTGTGCACTATGACATAGGGGGCTCCTTTGTTGGGTAAAAACATAAAACTAAAAGCAATAGCTGCTGATCTGACTGTCCTGTCATTTAGTTTTGGATTGTGGAAAATCCGAAAATGAGATTGTCTCTGTGTGCACCAAAAATGTGCTCCTTTATACACACTGCTGCATTTCTTTAAACAATTCTTATTTGTTAACACAATAAAAAAAAAATGAAAACATTGGGGTCGATTTACTAAAGGAGTAGATCATGTTCACTTTCACTTGGCTAAAAGTGTTTGTAAACCTCAGACATGAAATCTGAAGAAAGCACATCCCTCTATAGGGTGTGCTTGTCTCATTCCAGAGCACTAAAGCCTCGTACACACGGGACGACGATCGTATACAACAGGTCGTACTAACGATGCGATATCGATCGTTCTTATGCGCGATTAGAACAGCCGACGTACGACGGTTGTACAAGGGGAGTTGTATGAGCAGACTAGAAAACTTGGTCGTACCAACAAGCTCTCATACGACCGTTGTATCGTGTGTACAGAGAAGTTGGTACAACAAAGTTGTATTGTGCAAAACACGCATGCTAAGAAGTCAGGAACGGCCGGATGCTAATTCCATGCACCTGAACGTTCTTTCTGTGGCCGTACGATCGTGTAGTGTGGTCAGTATGCTACATACAACAGCCAACATATGATTCGACACGATCGTACGTGCGATCGCCGTCCCGTGTGTACGAGGCTTTAGGGGTTGATTTACTAAAGCTGGAGAGTGCATCATTTGGTGCAGTTGTGCATGGCAGCCAATCAGCTTCTTCAATTAAGGTTTGACAATAAATCCTGGAAGCTGATTGGTTTCTTTGCAGAGCCGCACCGGATTTTGCACTCTCCAGCTTTACTAAATCAACCCCTAAAGCCTCGTACATGCGGGACGACGATCGTACGTACGATCATCTCAAATCGTATGTTGGATAATGTAACTTGCATACTGACTGCACTACAGTCGTACGACCGCAGAAAGAGCGTTCAGGAGCATGTGATTAGCATCCGGTCGTTCCTGACTTCTTAGCATGCGTGTTTTGCACAATACAACTTGCTGTACCAACTGCTCTGTACACACGATACAACGGTCGTATGAGCGCTTGTTGGTATGACCAAGTTTTCTAGTTTGCTCATACAACTCCCCTTGTACGACCGTCGTCTGTTCGGCTGTTCTAATCGCGCATATGAATGATCGATTTCGCATACAACGGTCGTTAGTACGACCTGTTGTAGACGATCGCCGTCCCGTGTGTACGAGGCTTAAGTGTCATTTATGTCTGCTGCCTCCTTGTTCTGCGATCTGCAGGAGTCTCTTCTGGCAAATTTTCCTGACACCATTCGATTAAAGGTGACAGGAGAGGAGCTCCAGCGCACAGCCTGTGATTGACAGCCTCGGCTCTGTTCCTGTGTGCTGTGTGAAGAGGGGTCCCTTCCCTCCAATCAGCTCTCAGAGCAGAGTGTAACTTCAGCCCGCTTTTTTCTGATAGCTCAGACAAGCCTTATAAATTCTGCACTTTCAATGGATGTAAAGAAGAGAATGGTACAGATAAACAGGTACAACTTATGTAGGAGGATTTGTTTCATCTCTTTGTGTCACCTGAGCACTGGGGATATGGAGGGTTCACAACCACTTTAATCGTTTCCCGACCGGCTCGCATACATTTACTGCTGCAGAGAGGCAGCGTAATGTGAATCACCGTTTATAAACAGCGATTTGCACTGGTGCAGCTAGGGGGCGAGCATGTGTCACCAGCAGCGGGCTCTCGTGCCCACCGCACGCTCCCGAGTGTGGCTGCAGGTCGGGCAGCAGACTCAATGTCCACCGGTGATCCGCGATCGCCTACTACAGAAGAAAAGCTCTGACAAGCGGCGTGACAGCAATCTACTGATCCCTGTACTCAGGATGAGTCAGATCTGCCATGCCTCTGCCAGCCCCGCCCTCATACAGTTAGGACACAATGAGGGAACACTGTTTTTTTGGATTTTTATTATAGCAAAAAGTAAGAAATATTGTTTCTCTTTTCAAAATTGTCATTTTTTTTTGTTTATAGCGGCGATCAGAAATGACGCAGAGGCGATCAAATGCCACCAAAAGAAAGCTCTATTTGTGGGAAAAAAAGGACGCCAATTTCATTTGGGTACAACGTCGCACGACCGCGCAATTGTCAGTTAAAGCGGCGCAGCGCCGAATCACAAAAAGGGCTCCGGTCCTAAAGGGGGAAATCCTTCCGGTCCTTAAGTGGTTAATGAAGCTGTGCTGATTTCCATCATCCAATCATGTGTAAGAAAAATCATATAATGTATTTCAATGTTTTGTGAACTCCGTTGGGCATTCGTTGGTTTGGTTATTAGAGAGCTGCCAAAGCATTAAAGAAAGAAGGAAAATTGTAAAGTTTTTACCACCTTTCACCTCCTTACCTCTCCCCCTCAGTTATTTCCTTATAGAGCTGCTTATCAGGAACCATGCTGGAGAGCGTTTCATGGATCGTTATCCAGGAAGGGTGCACAAAGCTTTTTTGGTCGTGCTTCTCTTCTGGGTCTCAGGGGTGCACTTACTTCTGCTCTCCTGGGACCCAGAATCAGCTAAAGCCCTCTGTCAGCTGATGTCACCGAGCAGCTCCAGATTGTGGAAGAATCCCAACAATAATGTCAGGATCCACCCAGATGCCCGATTGGCATAACGCTGAGCCTGAGCCAACCATTCCCAACCCCTCCACAGCCCAGCGCTACAGTGAATGCTGGAGGGGAGAGCAGAGAGCCGGACACTGACCTGCTTGTTTTTTTACAATCCAACGCTTCTCCTTTAACGTGGAACTAAAATCTATATGAGCACCGCAAACTGAAAACACTGCTCATCCATCCATCCATCCACTCCCCCATTTATCCACTCCCCCATCCATCCATCCACTCCCCCCATCCATCCGCTCCCCCATCCATCCACTCCCCCATTTATCCACTCCCCCATCCATCCACTCCCCCATCCATCCATCCACTCCCACATCCATCCATCCACTCCCCCATCCATCCACTCCCCCATTTATCCACTCCCCCATCCATCCATCCACTCCCCAATCCATCCATCCACTCCCCCATCCATCCATCCATGTCTCCAAAAAT
>BLSH010049502.1:323833-338497 GCA_018402905.1 Glandirana rugosa
GGGACGGTTAGTTACCTCTGTGTGGGGGACGGGTAGTCATCTCTGGGTTGGGGACGGGTAGTCACCTCTGGACGGGTGACGGGTCGTTACTTCTGTGTGGGTGACGGGTAATTACTTCTGTGTGTGGGACGGGTGGGTCTCTACTGATGGGCAGGGGGTGTGTCTCCATTGATTGGCAGGGGGTGTGTCTTCATTGAAGGGCAGTGAGTGTGTCACAATTGATGGGCAGTGGGTGTGCCTCCATTGATGGGCAGTGGGTGTGCCTTCATTGATGGGCAGTGGGTGTGTCTCCAATGATTGGCAGTGGGTGTGTCCCCACTGATGGTCAGGTGTTGTGTCTCCACTGATGTGAAGGGGGTGTGTCTCCAATGATTGGCAGAGGGTGTGTCTTCATTGAAGGGCAGTGAGTGTGTCACAATTGATGGAAAGAGGGTGTGCCTCCATTGATGGGTAGTGGTTGTGTCTACATTGATGGGAAGGGGGTGTGGCAGGCAGAGCAGGGCTGGGAAGAAGGTGTGGCAGCAAATTTCACCATAGGGGTACAGGCACCCCATGTGTTGGCACAGCATCCTGTAGCTCCAATCAGGAAACCAAGGGACATAAACCAATGATACCAGGATAAATCTGCTTCCTTGCCTGGTGTGGTCAGAATGCTACAGGAAGGGAGGGAATTGGCAGAGTCACAGGGTATTTGCTAGTTACCAAGGGTGCAGTCACACAAGTGTTACCATTTATAAGGGTCACTTTATTAGTAATATAAAGGAATATATTATTAAAGGATCAGTTTTGGGGGTGCCATGCACTTTACATATACACTCTGCACCTCATATCTGCTCCGGGTATCGGCTCACCCATGGGCATAGTGATGATGATTGGACGGTCTCGGATGATGGGGGTCATGTTGATATCTCCTGTGTCTCGCTCCCCCCCCAGGATCGGTGCCAGAAGCACAAGGAGAAGCTGCGTGAGCAGGAGGAGAACATCACACAGCTACGCAAACGTCTGTCCCAGGTGGTCAGGTCGGAGGAGCAGCAAGCCGCCAATCAGAAGAAAGCTTTCCTGCGTCTGATGAACCGGGAGCCGCGAGAAAACAACATCCTAGACCAGCAGTAGGTGACCCGACAATGAGAGTCAGGCAGGAGGACCTGTCATGGGTTTATTTTTTAGGTCAGGGGAGATCCCACCCAGCCCCCCGTCTGCAGCAGATGATCACTGTTAGCACTGATCTGTGTTGTCAGCAGGTAATGATCACTCTTGGGGTGACCTGTTGCTGCAGGTGGTAGGTTGGGCAGATGTGGTTTATAATAAATGCTGGCGGTGTCACAGAGGATGTAAAGGCGTTTCCCCTTTAAGCACAATATAAAAGAATTTTGGTGCATTGTGCGGCTCTTCAGTCGTTTAGTGGTGTCTGGCGCTTCGTGACCTCATGGACCATAGCGTGCCAGGCTTTTCTGTCCTCCACTGCCTCCCGGAGCTCAGCTTCATGTTCATTGGTTCTATGATGCAATCTATCCTTCTTGTTTTCTGTTGTCCTCTTCTCCTTTTTCCTTCCATGTTTCCCAGCATCAGGGTCTTTTCCAGAGAGTCCTCTCTTTGCATTAAAGCGGAGTTCCACCCAGAAAAACTGTTTTTTTTTTTTTTTTGGCATCCACTCTTAATACTAAATAGATGGAACCTTTTGTTTCCTTACTTTCAAACCCCCTAGTGATTCCATGTATTTTTTACTCACAATTTCCTTTCTCTCACTGCTGGACTTTTCCATGTTAGGTGAGGGCATCTGAAGCCCATCCTGGGTCTCCTGGCATCTCTTCCTGAAAGAAGTGCATGGTGGGTAACCATCATGCACTCCTCAGTCTCGGTCCGCCTTAAATCGCGTCATTTCCTGTCTGGCAATAACACGATTTTACAGTACAGGGAAGCCCACTGACTCCGGGGAAATGATGAGTCACATCTCCCAGGAGGCCAGGGGAAGCAGGAAGTGAGGAGAAGAGCCTAGGACCTAATAGGAGCAGATTACAGAGACCACCTAGCAACAAGTGACTTAGTGTGAGTATAACATTTTTTTTTTCCTTCGAAGATGAGTCTATATAGGCAAAGGACTTGAACAGGGCCGGCCCTACCATGGGTCCCAGTGGGTCCATTGGACCCAGGCAGCACTTAGAGAGGGGCAGCACATTGAACAATGGCTGCCTCTCCTTCTCTTCTATTTACCCAGCAAATTGACTACCAAGATTTTTTTTTTCCAGCAGTTTTGTGTGTCATAATGACAACTGCTCCCCGCCCGCTCCACCTGCCCCTATACTCCCCTATCCTGCCCATATACTGCCCTAGCCTGTCCCTTAACTGCCCTAGCCTGTCCATATACTACCCTAGCCTGTCTATATACTACCCTAGCCTGTCCATATACTACCCTAGCCTGTCCATGTACTGCCCTAGCCTGTCTATATACTACCCTAGCCTGTCCATATACTACCCTAGCCTGTCTATATACTGCCCTAGCCTGTCTATATACTGCCTTAGCCTGTCCATATACTACCCTAGCCTGTCTATATACTACCCTAGCCTGTCCATATACTACCCTAGCCTGTCCATATACTACCCCAGCCTGTCCATGTACTACCCTAGCCTGTCTATATACTACCCTAGCCTGTCCATATACTACCCTAGCTTGTCCATATACTACCCTAGCCTGTCCATATACTATCCTAGCCAGTCTATATACTGCCCTAGCCTGTCCATATACTACCCTAGCCTGTCTATATACTACTTTAGCCTGTCTATATACTGCCCTAGCCTGTCTATATACTGCCTTAGCCTGTCTATATACTGCTCTATCCTGCCCCTTGGAATTGAACATAATGGAATGTCATATAATTTTGCATATAGACAAGGTGCTGTTGCATGTAAATCTGACTTCCTGATAAATTCAACTTTAGTTTTAATTATCATAATATAAAATAATGGATGTAAAGGCCTTTTGGTGGGTGAGATTTTTTTTTTTTTTGGGGGGGGGGGGGGCAGCATTTCTTTCTTGGACCCAGGCAGCACAATGTCTTGGGCCAGCCCTGGACTTGAATGATGTTCTGGGTGGAACTCCACTTTAAGTGACCAAAGTATTCGAGTTTCAGCTTCAGGATCACTCCTTCCAGTGAATATTCAGGGTGGATTTCCTTCAAGATTGATTGGTTAGAATTCAGGGATCTCCAAACTACGGCCCTCCAGCTGTTGTGGAACTACACGTCCCATGAGGCATCGTAAAACTCTGACATTCACAGACATGACAAGGCATGATGGGAATTGTAGTTCCTGAACAACTGGAGGGCCATAGTTTGGAGACGCCTGGGTTAGATCTTCTTGCCGCCATAGGGACTTTCAAGAGTCTTCTCCACCACCATAGTTCAAAAGCATCAATTCTTCTGCATTCAGCCTTCCTTATGGTCCAACTTACTACTTGGGAACACCATAGCTTTGACTATACGGCACTTTGTCGGTAGGGTGAGGTCTTTGCTTTTTATAATGCTGTCTAGGTTTGCCATTGCTTTCCTCCCGAGAAGTAAGCGTCTCATAATTTCATGGCTACAGTCACCGTCTGCCATGATCTTGGAGCCTAGGAAGATAAAATCTGTCATTGTCTCCATTTCTTCTCCTTCTATTTGCTAAGAAGTGATGGGACCGGTTGCCAGGATCTTACTTTTCTTAATGTTCAATTTCAGGCCAGCTTTGCTCTCCTCTTTCTCCTTCATTAAGAGACTCTTTGGTTCTTTCACTTTCCGCCATTAGTTTGGTATCGTCTGCATATCTCAGGTTGTTGATATTTCTTCCTGCCATCTTAATTCCCGGCATTACACATCATGTACTCTGCATATAATATAAACGCTTGCCGACCTGCTCACGTAGATCTACTGCGGCAGGTCGGCTCTCCTGCGTGAACTGAAGTGTCTGTACTTCCGTGCATGTGGGGTGGGATTGCGGGCCCAAGGGCCACACACCGTGGGAGCACGCCTGTGGGCCCCGAGGACTCGATGTCTGCCAACACCCCGCAATCGCTCTGTGCAGAGGCAGAACGGGGATCTGCCAATGTAAACCCCCGTTCTGTGAGGGGACATTATTATTATTCAGGATTTATATAGCACCAACAGTTTATGAAGCGCTTTGCAATATAAAAGGGGGACAACACAATAGACTACAAAAGGATTAAGAGGGCCCTGCTCTGAAGAGCTTACAATCTAATACATGACAGAGATCTTCTGTTTCCAGTCATTGGGAACAGCGATCTCTGTCATGTCCCTGCCAGCCCACCCCCCCCTACAGTTAGAACATGCCCAGGGAACACAGTTAACCCCTTAATCACCCCCTGGTCAGTGTCATATTTACATTGATCACTGCATTTTTATAGCACTGATCAATTTAATAATGTCACTGGTCCCCAAAAAGTGTAATGTTGTAGTCCCGCTAAAAACCGCAGATCGCCGCCATTACTAGTAAATAATATCTAATAAATATCTATCCTGTATTTTGTAGGCACGATAACTTTTGCCCAAACCAATCAATATATGCCTATTGCGATTTTTTTTTTTTTTTTTTTTTTTTACCAAAAATATGTAGAATATATATCGGCCTAAACTGATGAATAAATTCGTTTTTTTTTTTTTTATATTTTTTTTTTAACAGAAAGTAAAAAAAAAGTTTTTTTTTTAAATTGTTGGTCTTTTTTTGTTTATAGCACAAAAAACAAAAACTGCAGAGGCGATCAAATACCACCAAAAGAAAGCTCTATTTGTGGGAAAAAAGGACGCCAATTTTGTTTGGGTACAACGCCGCACGACCGCGCAATTGTCAGTTAAAGCGACGCAGCGCCGCATCGCAAAAAATGGCCTGGTCATTAAGGGGGCAAATCCTTCCGGGGCTGAAGTGGTTAAATAAGTAGGGTGACAGTATACACCATGGGTGCTCAACCTGTGGCCCTCCAGCTGTTGCAGAACTTCAAGTCCCAGTGCATTGCAAGGCTGACAGTTACAAACATGACTCCCAAAGGCTGAGGCATGATGGGACTTGTAGTTCCTCAACAGCTGGAGGGCCACAGGTTGAGCACCCATAGTATACACCCTTGCCACACTCCTTTCTCAATTTTGAACCAGTCAGTTGTTCCATGTTCTGTTCTAACTGTCGCTTCTTGAGTTGTGTCCTGGTTTTTCAGAAGACGGGTGAGGTGGTCTGGTATTCCCATTTCTTTCAGTATTTTGCCACATCTTGTGATCGACACAATGGAAGGCTTTACTGCAGAAGTAGACCTTCCTCTGGAACTCCCTTGCTTTCTCCATGATCCAGCGATTGTGGGCAATTTGACCTCTAGTTCCTCTGCCTCTGTCCCGCATCTCGCGAGACAGAGGAAAGTTCATGATTGGCTCTTCTCCGTTTCCATAGTAACCGGAAACGAAGAAGAGGCCGGAATGCGTTTCGTTATGCGCATTGCCGGGTATTACGGAACGGAATAAGAAGTGAGGGCGGAGATAGGGGACAGGACAAGAAGCCCTCAGCTAAAATGGGGGAGCCGAATGCGATTGAAGAAGGAAAATATAATATCTTCTATATACAGTAAGAGGACTGTTCTTGAATTATAACTAGGATAGTTTATCTCACTATTGTATTTACTATTGCATTATATTAAAAATTAAAACGTTCGTATAGAGCAATGGTTTCCAAACTGGGGCCGAATGCGGCCCTTTGCTTGCCTTTATTCGGCCATTGAGGCATTATTCCTGCCACTGACACCAACAATGGGGCATGATTCTTGCCACTGACACCAAGATTGGGTCACTATTTCTTACACTGACACCAATGATGGGGCACAACAACAAAAATGGGGCACTATTCCTCCCACTGTCAGCAACTATTTCTCACATTAATACCAAAGATCGAGCATTGTTTACTCCCACAGGGCACAGTCCAGCCCCCCTAAAGTCTGAAGGACAGAAAACTGGCCTTCTTTAGAAAGTTTGGAGACCCCTGGTATAGAGGATACAACCGCTTTAAAGAGCACCTGTCATTTCAGATCTATCATGGCAGCGCCTGTTAGCGGGCATCCACTCACCTGCTGTCGCCACGTCCCTCACCTTGTTGTGGCACTGCCGCAAAGTGAAATGGGACTATCGGTGAGTCACTAGCGGGACAGAGGAGGAGCCGTTGCAGGAGAGAGGAGGAGCCGCTGAGGGTCAGAGGAGGAGCCGATGTGGGACAGAGGAGGAGCCAACAGCGTGTCAGAGGAGGAGCCTCTGTGGGACAGAGGAGGAGCCGCTGTGGGACAGAGGCAGAGCCAACAGTGGGGCAGAGGAGGAGCCGCTGTGGGACAGAGGCAGAGCCAACAGTGGGGCAGAGGAGGAGCCGTTGTGGGACAGAGGAGGAGCCAACAGTGGGGCAGAGGAGGAGCCACTGAGGGTCAGAGGAGGAGCCGATGTGGGACAGAGGAGGAGCCAACAGTGTGTCAGAGGAGGAGCCACTGCGGGTCAGAGGAGGAGCCGCTGTGGGAGAGAGGACGAGCGAACAGCGTGTCAGAGGAGGAGCCACTGCAAGACAGAGATGACAGTTGCTCTTTAAAAATTATGATTTAAATCAACTTCAGGAACTTAATCTGTAGAGTCTGGAGGAAGGAAGGGAGAGGGGAGACATCGATTGAAACCTTTAAATACCTCAAGGGGGTGAATGAGGTTCAGGAGGGCAGTCTTTTCAATATGAAACCAAAATCAAGAACACGGGGACCTCAAACTAACTGGGGGGAAGTTCAAAACTAATCTTAGAAAGTTTTATTTTACTGAAAGGGTGGTTGATGATTGGAATAAACTACCAACAGAGGTTGTGAGACAGTCAACAGTAAATGGCTTCAAACATGCTTGGGATAAACATAAATCCACATTCAGACAACAAGGTTAATGTAAAAAAATAAATAAATAAATAAAAAGGGGCAGACTCAATGGACTACTCAGTCTTTTTCTGCCGTCACTTTTCTATTTTCTATCTAAGCCTTTTTACTAGGGATTTAAATGAAATCCACCCTGGCTCCAGGTCTCGTGTTGACTGACTGTATAGATCTTCTCCATCTTTGGCTGCAGAGAATATAATCGCTCTGATTTCTGTATTGACCATCCGGTGATGTCCATCTATAGAGTTGCCTCTTTGGTTGTTGGAAAAGAGCATTTGTTATTACCAGTGTGTTCTCTATTAGCCTTTGTCCTGGTTCATTTTGTACCCCAAGGCCATGTTTAGCTGTTATTCCGAAACGCTTTGACTTCCTACTTTAGCATTCCAGTCTCCCATTATGAGAAGGATATCTTTTTTTGGATTTGGTTCTAAAAGGTGTTGTAGATCTTCATAAAAGCGGTCAATGTCAGCTTCTTCAGCATCAGAGGTTGGTGCATAAACTTGGACTTCTGTGACGTTGAGTGGTTTTCCTTGGATACGGAGATCAAACTGTCGTTTTTGGGATTGTACCCCAGTACTGCTTTCCTCACTCTTTTGTTGACTATGAGGGCTACACCATTTCTTCTCAGAGGTTCTTCTCCACAGTGGGAGATCTTGTAGTCGTCTGAGTTGAATTCGCCCATTCCAGTCCATTTTAGTTCACAAATTCCCATGATATCGATGTTCAATCTTGCCATCTCCGGTTTGACCACATCCAGCTTGCCCTCATTCATTAATCTTACATTCCAAGTTCCTATGCAGTATTCATCTTTACAGCATCTTTCCTTTCACTCCTACCATCCACAGCTGAGTCCTTGTGGCTTTGGCCCAGCCATTTCATTCATTCTGGAGCTACTTGTAATTGCCCTCCGCTCTTCCACAGTAGCACATTGGACACCTTCCAATCTTCTGGTCTCATATCTGTTAGCCTTTTGTTTCTGTTCATGGGGTTTTCTTGGCAAGGATACTGGAGTGGGTTGCCATTTCCTTCTCCAGTGGATCACATTTTGTCAAAATTCTCCGCTGCGACCCGTCCATCTTGGCTGAGCCTACACGGCATAGCTCATAGCTTCACTATATTACTCAAGCCCCTTTGCCATGGCAAGGCAGTGATCCATAAAGAGATGTGTGGCTCTAGTGCTCTCTTTAGCAACATTTACAAACCCAGAATCTGATTGGCCACGGCTTTCACTGACAGTCAACAGATTTGGCATTACCAGCCTCAGGGGAACTGCCACTGAGATCAGGCATCAACATACAACACTACTGGGACAAACTCCCAGGTGGAGAGGAGGCAGAAGTTATGGCTGGGAGACCTCACTGGTGGGCTATGCAAAGATGATATAAAAATAATGAGGTATTCAAGGAGGTGGATGAAATCACTCACTTCCTAGATGATGTGAATGGTGTGTATAGGGGTCTGTGTACACAGAAAGGGGGACAGTCCAGGTGATGGAGAGAGCATACCTGAGACTGCATGGGGGGGCCGGTGGTGTGGAGGTCCTCAGTCACTGCACTAGAAGTCACTGGATGATGCCGGACACCGAGGGTTCAGGTGTGACAGGATAACACAGTGTGGTCTGGATGCTCTAGATCAGGGATCTCCAAGCTACGGCCATCCGGAACTACACGTCCCATGTAAAACTCTGACGTTCACAGACATGACTAGGCATGATGGGAATTGTAGTTCCTGAACAACTGGAGGGCCCTAGTTTGGAGATCCCCGCTCTAGAGTCACAGTGGCATGGTATGGCACAGGATGCAAGATGCACTGGAGATACAGAACTGTATATGGGTCATGGGTCACTAAAGACACAGGAGGGTACAGGGGTCACTAAAGACACAGGAGAGCACAGAGGTCACTAAAGACACAGGAGGGTACAGGGGTCACTAAAGACACAGGAGAGCACAGGGGTCACTAAAGACACTGGAGGGTACAGGGGTCACTAAAGACACAGGAGAGCACAGAGGTCACTAAAGACACAGGAGGGTACAGAGGTCACTAAAGACACAGGAGAGCACAGGGGTCACTAAAGACACAGGAGGGTACAGGGGTCACTAAAGACACAGGGGAGCACAGGGATCACTAAAGACACAGGGGAGCACAGGGGTCACTAAAGACACAGGAGAGCACAGGGGTCACTAAAGACACAGGGGAGCACAGGGATCACTAAAGACACAGGAGAGCACAGGGGTCACTAAAGACACAGGAGAGCACAGGGGTCACTAAAGACACAGGAGAGCACAGGGGTCACTAAAGACACAGGAGAGCACAGGGGTCGTTGAAGACACAGGAGGATCGTAGCATTAAATGGTGGACATGGTAAATAACATTCTGGTAGCTCCAGCTACACTACGGGGTGCAATGTTCCTGATACTGAAAATAAACTTCTATGACAGGAGGGGATTTTTCCGAACGGCTTTTATAATCTGAATTTGTAGAAATTTGTGGAAAATTGCTTTAATTTCTCCATTAATGTCCTTTTCACTGAATGTTTTTTCCCTCTTCTTCAGGGTCCTGGATGTGATTGATGACTATGAGAGGCGAGTGAACCTGCTACAGACTGAACTGAGGTAAGTGCTGGGTGTGTGAGGGCGCCCTCTGCTGGCAGGGTGACCCATTGATAGCTGATATATGGTTGTGGCCCAGATGTGCTCTGACATAGAGGAACCCCTGCAGTGGAATGTTGGGGTCTTCTGCTCATATTAGAGGTTTATTAGATGTTTATGTTGTGATATTGGGGGGGGCATTTAGCTCAGCGGTAGATTAATTTTTCAGTGAGTTCACAGCCAACAGGAACTTGGGGTTCAGGGCGTGGTAGCCCACTTTTATTAAACGTAACAAAATTAAAGTTCATACACACATGGATTGCCCACACAGGGGTTCTCCTCCAGCAAATGAAAAATGCCAAGCCACCTGGCTCTCAAGGCTCACTCAGCGTTGGTCACAGTACTGTGCTGCACAGGTCCGCTCCTGGCCTCTAGGAAGGGGCTCTCCTGACACTCCAGGATTTCTCACTCCTCCGAGACCCGTGGTCCCCAGGACTCTCTCAGCCCACCGACCTGGAACCTCTCCCACATGGAGTGCGTCTTCTGCTGGAACTTCTCCAACTGCCTCTTTGAGAGCCCTGTGTCCATTTTAGCCCGGGTTCACACTTGTGCGATCTCAGAGATCGCACGTGATTCATACCCGCACTGCAGGGGCCTATCACATGCGATCTCTGAGCAGTGCGAGTTCAGCCATACAGTTGTACGGCTGAACTCGCATTAGATTCGCAAAAAAAAAAAAAAAAGGTGAAGGGACCTTTTTTTTTCCCACACTGGAATCTCATTGCATGGGTGTTCTCAGCCATGCGATCCGATTCATGTGCGAGTTCACAGAACAAAACTGGGCATGTCATTAACCTTGTAATGACACCTGCATCGGTTCGCGGAAAGCAGAGTGAGCTGCCGGCGGGAGCTGGCTCTATAATCGCACGGTTTCCCGCATCGCACGTATCTGGACCGGGGCTTACACTCATTTTCCCCAAGACACAGGGGCTGTCACTGTCACAGTGTTCAATTGGTCCCCGACCGCCTTGCATACATTTAGGCCTCATACACACAGGACGTATTGAAATAACGATCTGTAACGGCGGGACCGACGCCAGGAAAAAATCGGCGCTAAAAACGCGATTTTATGGGCATCTTGCATTGGCGTTAATGCGCATTATTGAGCGTCAGCGATACATCACGTTTTGTTTGAAAAGACATCCCTCTGCTATTTTTGGACCTCACAACGCCGGCGCTAAAAATGCTGGTTAACTTCGCTACAGCGCTAATGCGCGTTGGTGAGTGTTTTGCCGGCTCAGCGTCAAAAACGCTCTAGCGCTGCAGCTTCAGAACGCGCTGGCCGTGGGTTCTGCTTGCAGCTTACAAACGCCGGCGCCATCTACAGCTCATAAACATCAGCGTGTGTGTGGGGCCATTGAATAACATGGAGATGCGTTTTAAGCTGCAAAAAATGCTGAAAACGCGGCTCTAAAAGCGTCCGTGTGTATGAGACCTTATTGCGGCAGAGTGTCCGGATAGTGCAAATCGCCGTATATAAATGGCGGGGCTCGCGTGTGCGCGGCTAGCAGGCGGGAGCGAACCGTCAGTGGCACACTGTCGTGCCCGCTGCACTCTCCAGCAGTATGGCGGTGGGTCGGGAGGACTCGATGTCCGCCAGCGAGCTGCGATCGCCTGGCACAGAAGAAAAACCGGGAACTGCCGATGTAAACACTGCGGTTCCCCGCTCTGTCAGGTGGCATGTAAGAAATCTACTGATCCCTGTCACTGGGATCCGTTAGATCTCTGGTGCCCCTGACAGCCCCGCCCCCTCACAGTTAGAACACTCCTAGGGAACACAGTTATCCCCTAGAGCCCCCCTGCAGGTTAACCCCTTCACTGCCCCTCACAGTTAGAACACGCCTAGGGAACACAGTTATCCCCTAGAGCCCCCCTGCAGGTTAACCCCTTCACTGCCCCTCACAGTTAGAACACGCCTAGGGAACACAGTTATCCCCTAGAGCCCACCCCTGCAGGTTAACCCCTTCACTGCCAATGACATTTATACAGTAATCAGTGCATATTTAAATTTCTGATCGCTGTATAAATGTCATTGGTCCCAAAAAAGTGTCCAACATGTCCACCGCAATATCGCAGTCCTGATAAAAGTCGCAGATCGCCAGAAATTAATTCTCATGGTTTGTAAACGCGGCAATTTTTGCGCAAACCAATCACTAAACGCCGATTGCGATTTTATTTATTTTATTTTTTTTACCAATAATACGAGGAAGAATATAAATCGGCCAAAACCGAGGAATACATTTGTTTTTTTATATTGTTTTGGGATTTGTATTTTAGCAAAAAGTAAGAAACATCGGGGTTGTTTTTGCAAAATTGTCGCTCTTTGTTTATAGCGGTGATCAGAAATGACGCAGTGGTGATCAAATACCACCAAAAGAAAGCTCTGTTTGTGGGAAAAAAAGACGCCAATTTCGTTTGGGTACAACGTCGCACGACCGCGCAATCGTCAGTTAAAGCGACAGTGCCAAATCACAAAAAGTGCTCTGGTCCCACAGTGGGAAATCCTTCCGGGGCTGAAGTGGTTAAAGCTGAACTCCAGATTTGCATTCCCCCTCCCCCACACTTGTAGCATTCCCCCCCTCCCCCACACTTGTACTGAGCTCTCTCCTGTGTGGAAACGGATTGCTTGCAATTCCCTGCAGACTTCTCCATCTCCACAATATAACCCTTTGTGGCTGCGGCAGCCATCCTGACCCCGCCACTATTCCCTGTCTGAATTCCATCATTTCTCCTGATCCATAAAGACAACATTTAGGTGCGGCTCAGGTAGAGGTGAAGTCCAAGCAGAGCGCTGTGAGTCCCGGCGGGGCCAGGGAGCTCATCGTAGCTCCAAGCTGCAGCAATCACAAAGGAAAAGATCCATTAGCCGCACATTGTGAAGCAGACCCATGTGCATGAACAGAGATGGATGGCGGCCTCAGCCAGGCCACGCATTTCGCTCCACCAGCTCCAAGCGAAACGTGTTGGAGGGGCGTGGCCTGGCTGGAGTCCGGGCTGAGGCTGCCATCCATCTCTCTTCATGCACATGGATCTGCTTCACGATGTGCGGCTTAATGATCTTTTCCTTTGACTCCGCTGATCCATATTGTCTTTATCCTCCCTCTAACAGCTATTATCTGTCTTTTATCAGTCCTTTTTGCTCTTCACCATATATGAGCATGATCATTAGGGTTGGGGTCTGTAACTGTACTGCTGTTAGCAAGCATTATATGCAAGCACACATTTCATCCCTGTAGATGTGCATCCCTGTTAGCTAATGGGTGCTGCAGGCTTTAGCTGTGCAATCTGCTGATCAGTTTTTGCCTACACTCTATTAGATCTGATCAGCAGATTGCACAGCTAAAATCTGCAGCATCCAGTGGGCAGCAGGGAGGAGCATGCATGTCTAAAAGGATGCCGGGGATGTGTTCTTTCATATAATGCTTGGGAACAGAATGCACGTTTAAAGGGATGCTGGGATGTTTTTGTTCATATAATCTTCAAGGCAGAGTGCTGCTACAGAGCAACAACCAGCAGAAAGACGCAGTGATGACATCACCAGGTCTCAAAAGAAGTATTTGATCAAAACTTGTTCATTGCATGCTGATTAGGAGTGGGGGTGGGGAAGATATTGTTAGCATACATTGGGCCTCATGACCACTGCAGCTCACAGTCGCCTGTTTTACAAGCATTTGATGTATTTTTTTTTTCTGTGCCTCTAAATGCCCCTCCATGGTAGCCTTGTTGTCAATACACTGCGGCTTTTTCAGTACTTCACAGGCAGAAAAAAAAAAACTAAACTCGCGTTTTTGAGAGGAGCTTTCGAGCAGGAAAGACGCCTAAGTGCCCAAAAACGCACAAAAAAAGCTCAACGAAGCTCAAAAACACACAAAAAAAAGGAAAAATGAGCCGAGAGGAGGGTCTGTGAAAAAAACGCTTAGGCCTCATACACACGGACGTTTTTTGCAGCTCTCCATGTTATTCAATGGCCCCATAAAAACGCTGACGTTTTTGAGCTGTAGAGGGCATCGGCGTTAGTGAGCTGAAGGTGGAACCCACGGCCAGCGCAAAACGCTCACTAACGCGCATTAACGCCGTATCGACGTTACCCAGCAATTTTAGCGCCTGAGTTTTCAGTACAAAAATAACAGAGGATTGTTTTTTTAACCCCTTCAATACCGGGCACTTAGAACCCTTCCCACCCAGACCAATTCTCAGCTTTCAGTGCTGTTGCGCTTTGAATAAGAATTGCGCGGTCGTGCGGCGCTGCACCCAAACAAGTTTTTATCATTTTGTTCCCACAAATAGAGCTTTCTTTTATTTGATCGCCTCTGCGGTTTTTATTTTTTGCGCTACAAATAAAAAAAGACCGAAGATTTTGAAAAAAAAAAAAAAAGTCTGTTTCTGTCACAAAACTTTGTAAATAAGCACATTTTCTCCATGACTGACGGGCACTGATGGGGCTGCACTGATTGGCACTGATGAGGTGGCACTGATGAGGCGGCACTGATGAGGCGGCACTGATGGATACTGATGAGGCAGTACTGATTGGCACTGATGAGGTGGCACTGATGATGCTACACTGATGGGTACTGATGAGGCAGTACTGATTGCCACTGATGAGGCGGCACTGATGAGGTGGCACTGATGAGGCGGCACTGACGGGCACTTATATGCAGCAATGATGGGCACTGATATGCAGCACTGAGGGGCACTGATATGCAGCACTGACGGGCACTGATATGCAGCACTGACAGACACTGATAGGCACTCATAGGAGGCACTGGGCACTGGTTGGTGGCACTGATAGGTGGCACTGGTGGGCACTGATAGGTGGCACTGGTACGCACTGATAGGGGCACTGGTGTGCAGATGCACTGATGGGGGCATTTCCCTGGTTGTCTAGGGTGGCATCTGAAGGTGGTACTGAGCGCCTTCCATATTGGGCACTGTGCCCCTTACCTGGTGGTCTAGGGTGGTCTCCCTGGTGGTCCTGATCAGCTCCCTGGTGGTCCCTGGTCTGCTCCCTGGTGGTCCCTGGTCTGCTCCCTGGTGGTCCCTGGGCAGGCGTCTTGGTGGTCTAGGGTGGTGATCCTAGGGGGGTCTGTGCTGATAAACCAT
>BLSH010049502.1:339758-350560 GCA_018402905.1 Glandirana rugosa
ACACTACATGTCTGGGGGTTACACACTACATGTCTGGGGGTGTACATCACACATTGGGGGTCTGTACATCACACATTGGGGGTCTGCACATCACACATTGGGGGTCTGCACATCACACATTGGGGGTCTGTACATCACACATTGGGGGTCTGTACATCACACATTGGGGGTCTGCACATCACACATTGGGGGTCTGCACATCACACATTGGGGGTCTGTACATCACACATTGGGGGTCTGTACATCACACATTGGGGGTCTGTACATCACACATTGGGGGTCTGTACATCACACATTGGGGGTCTGTACATCACACTGATTGGTGATACATGGAGTGTAGGAGACGCTGGATGACGTCTGCAGACCCCCAGAGTCATTATAGCCGGGGATTTACCATAACCAGAGCAGCTGTGTGTGAGAGCCAATCAGATTCTGCCTTTCATTTTAAACGCTTAACTGAAGACGCTGAAGATAGAAGCTGATTGGTTTTCAGGCACAGCGGCTCTGGGTCTGGTGAATTCTCAAATCTTATTGATCGGATATTGCAGTATGTTCTATCATTGATCAGATCTTGCTGAATATTCTAACATTGATCAGATATTGCTGAATATTAATATCATTGATCAGATATTGCTGTATATTCTGTCATTGATCGGATATTGCTGAATATTCTGTCATTGATCGGATATTGCTGAATATTCTATCATTGATCAGATATTGCTGTATATTCTATCATTGATTGGATATTGCTAAATATTCTATCATTGATCAGATATTGCTGAATATTCTATCATTGATCAGATATTGCTGTATATTCTAATATTGATCAGATATTGCTGTATATTCTATCATTGATTGGATATTGCTAAATATTCTATCATTGATCAGATATTGCTAAATATTCTATCATTGATCGGATATTGCTGAATATTCTATCATTGATCAGATATTGCTGTATATACGGTCATTGATCGGCTATTGCTGTATATTATATTATTGATCAGATATTGCTGTATATTGGAGCTGCACGATTAATCGTAATAAAATCGCGATCTCGAGCCTCCCCGTCCCCCCCATCCCCCCCCGCGTTCTCCATCAGGCATTACCGCAATTTTCAGTGCAGTTAATGGAGTGCGACTTGCGGGGCGACTCAGCGCGCCTTGACTGTAATAGAAGTTGATGCAAGTCGCCTGAAGTCGTCCCAGGAACCTTTTTCTAAGTCAGAGCGACTCAAGTCTCCTATCTGGGCAGCCTGCCAAGTATGAGATCATTGCTGATAAAAGAAGCAAAGAGATACAATGTTTCTACTTATCAAAGGAATGAACTCCTGGTGTGTAGAAGAGTTCAGTTTAACCATTTAAAGACTAAATCTTTTCTGACATTTGTTGCTTACAAGTAAAAATCCAGTATTTTCTGCTAGAAAATTACTTAGAACCTCCATACATTATATACATTTTTTTTGCAGAGACCCTAGAGAATAAAATGGCGGTTGTTGCAATACTTTGTCGCACGGTGTTTGCGCAGTGGTCTTTCAACCGCAATTTTTTGGGGAAAATTACACTTTCAAAAATAAAAAACTAAACAGTGCTGTTAGCCCAATATTTTTGTATATGTGAGATGTTACGCCGCGAGAATCGTGAGAAAATTGATCTTTATTCTAAGCAAAAAAATCGTGATTCTCATTTTGGCCAGAATCGTGCAGCTCTACTGTATATTATATCATTGATCGGATATTGCTATATATTATATTATTGATCAGATATTGCTATATATTATATTATTGATCAGATATTGCTATATATTATATTATTGATCAGATATTGCTGTATATTGTGGAGGATCCGGTTGCATTCACTGCATTGTTACTGCTGCAGCCAGGTGACGGCGGTCTGTGTTTTACTTCTAGGAGGTACGAGGGATTGGATGTTCCAGTTCTGGACAGGAAATCCTCGGATGGATCTCTTGATTTGGATACAACGCCCAATTATAAAGCTCTAATAAAGGTGATTTGTGTGATGTGTGTATCTAGGAAATACGAAGATAGTGAGACTCCCTGTCCATGTACCTGTTCATTGCAGAATCTGCCCATTCCAGTCAAAAGCCCTGTACAGGTACAGCGAGCTTCCTATACTGCCCTCTACAGGTACACCGGGCGTATTATACTGCCCTGTACAGGTACACCAGACCTACTAAACTGCCCTGTACAGGTACACCGGACCTACTATACTGCCCTGTACAGGTACACCGGACCTACTATACTGCCCTGTACAGGTACACCGGACCTACTATACTGCCCTGTACAGGTACACCGGGCGTACTATACTGCCTGTACAGATACACAGAGCGTACTATACTGCCCTGTACAGGTACACCGGGCGTACTATACTGCCCTGTACAGGTACACCGGGCATACTATACTGCCTTGTACAGGTACACCGGACCTACTATACTGCCCTGTACAGGTACACCGTGCTTCCTATACCACCCTGTACAGGTACACCGAGCATACTTTTCTGCCCTGTACAGGTACACTGAATGTAATATACTGCCCTGTACAGGTACACTGAATGTAATATACTGCCCTGTACAGGTACACTGAGTGTACTATACTGCCCTGTACAGGTACACTGAGCATACTATACTGCCCTGTACAGGTACACTGAGTGTACTATACTGCCCGGTACAGGTACACTGAGCATACTATACTGCCCTGTACAGGTACACTGAGTGTACTATACTGCCCTGTACAGGTACACCGGACCTACTATACTGCCCTGTACAGGTACACCGGGCGTACTATACTGCCCTGTACTGACACCGGGTGTACTATACTGCCCTGTACAGGTACACCGGGCGTACTATACTGCCCTGTACAGGTACACCGGGCGTACTATACTGCCCTGTACTGACACCGGGTGTACTATACTGCCCTGTACTGACACCGGGTGTACTATACTGCCCTGTACTGGTACACCGGGCGTACTATACTGCCCTGTACTGACACCGGGTGTACTATACTGCCCTGTACTGGTACACCGGGTGTACTATACTGCCCTGTACTGGTACACAGGGCATACTATACTGACCTGTACTGACATCAGGTGTACTATACTGCCCTGTACAAGTACACCGGGCTTACTATAATGTCCTGTACAGGTACACCGAGCTGAGTATACTGCCCTGTACTGGTATAATGGGCCTATATGTCTTGCAAATGGGAAATGACAATACTCTGGGTTGGGCAGAGGCTGTTCTGGAGGAATGTATTGTGATAAAATATGAGAGTACCACAGGTGTATACCAAGTCCATTGTAGAAGGAAAGGCCCTGCTTTTTAGAAGGAAAGGTCCGGTTTTGTAGAAGGAAAGGTCCGGCTTTGTAGAAGGAAAGGTCCGGCTTTGTAGAAGGAAAGGTCCGGCTTTGTAGAAGGAAAGGTCCGGCTTTGTAGAAGGAAAAGTCCGGCTTTGTAGAAGGAAAGGTCCGGCTTTGTAGAAGGAAAGGTCCGGCTTTGTAGAAGGAAAGGTCCGGCATTGTAGAAGGAAAGGTCCGGCTTTGTAGAAGGAAAAGTCCGGCTTTGTAGAAGGAAAGGTCCGGCTTTGTAGAAGGAAAGGTCCGGCTTTGTAGAAGGAAAGGTCCGGCTTTGTAGAAGGAAAAGTCCGGCTTCGTAGAAGGAAAGGTCCGGCTTTGTAGAAGGAAAGGTCCGGCTTTGTAGAAGGAAAAGTCCGGCTTTGTAGAAGGAAAGGTCCGGCATTGTAGAAGGAAACGTCTGGCTTTGTAGAAGGAAAAGTCCGGCTTTGTAGAAGGAAAGGTCCGGCTTTGTAGAAGGAAAAGTCCGGCTTTGTAGAAGGAAAGGTCCGGCTTTGTAGAAGGAAAGGTCCGGCTTTGTAGAAGGAAAGGTCCGGGTTTGTAGAAGGAAAAGTCCGGCTTTGTAGAAGGAAAGGTCCGGCTTTGTAGAAGGAAAGGTCCGGCTTTGTAGAAGGAAAGGTCCGGCTTATTAAAGGGAAAGGCCCAGCTTTGTAACTTCTCCTGATGATTTCTCTGTCCTTCTTTATGGTGAAGTTGTTTTACTTTTGAATTAATGTCTGCCAATTTATACCTCCACAGTCCTATCAGGAGCAGATTAAGGAGGCGAGGAGGAGGAATGAAGAGTTGGTGAGAGAGAATGATCAGATCAGGCGGGAGATGGAGAGCAGGTAAGAGCACCTGTCTGCAATCTGTCTTCACATCTCTGTAGGGCCTCTATAGCTTACCATCAGCCCGCCTCCGATTTTACAGGATGTGACCTCTGCATTGGTCATGTGACCACTCGCATGTCTCTGTCAGTCCCTGGTAACATGCAATACTGGTTTCATGTTATTAATAACTAAATCCATTCATTTGTTTCTTGACAATAAGAATGAGGTTAGCAAAGTGGTCTGTAAAGTCAGTGGTGTCACCCCCAGTCATGAGCTATGGGGAGCAAAGACAGTGGTGTCACCCCCAGTCATGGGCTGTGGGGAGCACGGACAGCGGTGTCACCCCCAGTCATGAGCTATGGGGGAGCACGGACAGTGGTGTCACCCCCAGTCATGGGCTATGGGGGAGCATGGACAGGTTTCTGCTTATTAGTTTAGGATTTTGGGTACATCAAACAGTCAGAATAGGACAGAGAGTTATTCCTCTATGAGATGGAAGATCTCCCGTCTCTTCCTGTATGAAGTGTAAGCTCTCCCATCTCTTTCTGTATGAAGTGTAAGCTCTCCCATCTCTTCCTGTATGACCTCCCGTCTCTTCTTGTAGGAGATGGAAGACCTCCCGTCTCTTCCTGTAGGAGAAGGAAGACCTCCCGTCTCTTCCTGTAGGAGATGGAAGACCTCCCGTCTCTTCCTGTAGGAGATGGAAGACCTCCCGTCTCTTCCTGTAGGAGATGGAAGACCTCCCGTCTCTTCCTGTAGGAGATGGAAGACCTCCCGTCTCTTCCTGTATGAAGTGTAAGCTCTCCCGTCTCTTCCTGTATGAAGTGTAAACTCTCTCGTCTCTTCCTGTATGAAGTGTAAGCTCTCTCATCTCTTCCTGTATGAAGTGTAAACTCTCCCGTCTCTTCCTGTATGAAGTGTAAGCTCTCTCGTCTCTTCCTGTATGAAGTGTAAGCTCTCCCGTCTCTTCCTGTATGAAGTGTAAGCTCTCCCGTCTCTTCCTGTATGAAGTGTAAGCTCTCTCGTCTCTTCCTGTATGAAGTGTAAGCTCTCTCGTCTCTTCCTGTATGAAGTGTAAACACTCCCGTCTCTTCCTGTATGAAGTGTAAACTCTCCCGTCTCTTCCTGTATGAAGTGTAAGCTCTCCCGTCTCTTCCTGTATGAAGTGTAAGCTCTCCCATCTCTTCCTTTCAGACCTTCAGCCAAAGAATTCCGACTATACAAGCAGCAGATGAGGAAAATGGAGAAGATTCTCCTCCAGAATAACATCCGGTAAGACTCCATGTTGTTGGCCATCTGGTTGTCTGAGGATTAGAGGATTAAACAGCCTTCCTGTGACTGGCCTATGGGATGGGTTTGCTATAGGAACAGCTCTGAATCTTCTTTAGATTGTCAGCTCTCTGGGACAGACATTAGAAGAGCTGATGATATGTGGTCTATCATGTCAAGTTGCAGGCTTTTCTCCTGTCATTAGATTGCTAGCTCTCTGGGACAGACATTGGAGGAGCTGATGATATGTGGTCTGTCATGTCATGCTGCAGGCTTTTCTCCTGTCATTAGATTGCTAGCTCTCTGGGACAGACATTGGAGGAGCTGATGATATGTGGTCTGTCATGTCATGTTGCAGGGTTTTCTACTGTCTTTAGATTGTCAGCTCTCTGGGTCAGGCATTGGAGGAGCTGATGATATGTGGTCTGTCATGTTGCAGGTTCCGGGGGGTGAAGAAGGAGAAGAGAGATGAGAGTCGGGGTGATGCAGAGAGTACAGATCTTCTACCGGCTGCGGAGTGTCAGCTTCACTTGCAGGTATCTCCCCCAAGAAGTCACCATCCTGTATATCCCATCCTCTCACTATTGTACTCTATCCTGTATACTTCTCTCTCCCCTGTATCTCACATGAACACGTTGTCCCCATACAGGACCTGTGCCGGGAGCTGAATGTTCTGGATCTGAAGGATCTCATGCCCACTGCTACTTCTAACCTGAGACAGGCGCAGACCTCTACAAAGCTGCACAAGGTACAGAGAGACGGAGGGGAACGCTGGGCAGAATGTTAGTGTGCATGTTGTGTCATGGCTGTATTATTAACATATGACAAGGTGTCCAATCAGGGCTGCTGTTAGAAATCACAGGGTCCCCTACAGCCTACTTTACAGGACCCCCCCCATGACAGTGTGCATGTGGGGCCACTCACCCAAACCTGCACACTCATCAAATTAGGACCTGTGGCTGTGTTCATACTGCTGCTGTGTCCCCATTCAGACAGGCAAAATTAACAGAATAGTATCAGCCACTGCCTATATCAGTACCACATCCCTAATGACAAAGTAAAAAAGGAAATGTTTATGGGGTAGGACCCCTCCCCATAGATGGATGGTGGGACTTTGTTGGTACTGATTGAACCCTCTCTGAATGATCAGACATACACACAGAGATTATCTATATGTATAACATATAGATTTTCCCTCATCCTCTCTCATCTGCTAGCCAGTCATCGGAGCCACATTTCCTCTCCATCGCCTGGGAGCATCTAGACCTATTTGGTTCATGTTCTACTTGTCCGGTTTCTCTCTGTTTATGTATTTTGTGTTTTTTTTTCTCACCTATCTGGGTGATTTTATGCTTCTGACATTATGATTTGATTACATTTTGTTATACATATAGATAATCTCTGTGTGTATGTCTGATCATTCAGAGAGGGTTCAATCAGTACCAACAAAGTCCCACCATCCATCTATGGGGAGGGGTCCTACCCCATAAACATTTCCTTTTTTACTTATTCAGACAGGCGCTAAGTCCTGGCCTCCATGCTGAGCTGCTTTTTGCTGCAAGTGCCTCTCACTCAGAGCTGCGTGCAGGCAGCCCATAGACGTGGATGCAGATGCAGCGGCTACACGGACAGTTACATTTAAATCTAACAAGTGGGGAGGAGCGGGTGCACGGATCCCAACGCAGACACTGTGCAGCAAAACGTGGCTCAGCATGGAGGACAGGACGTGGCACCTGTCTGAATTCGCCCATAAAGTGACATGCGGCTCCAGCCACATAAACAAACCACTCATTCATGCAGCCACAGTACCGGTGTATATGGTTATGTTATTTAAATTATTTTATAAAATTTTTTATTTTATTTTTTGTAAGAGTCCTGGGCAGGGAGGTGGGGGTGTGGTTAGTGAAATATCAGACCCCTGATGTCTCATTTTTGAGAAAAAGACTGAGGACATGGATTCCTCAATCCTTTCTCTGCAGCCTCAGCTGCATCATAAAATGAATGAGCAGGAAGTGCCTGTACAGAGGTTCCCTGTTCATTCACAAACTGAAGCATATTAAGCACAGTTTACTGTTTTTCAGTGATGAATAAACACAGGAGAGATTGGTACTGATCGCTCACTGTGTTCATTCATGAAATTAAGGTGCCAGTATGTGGGCAGGGGATGGCGCAATTGCTGGAACTGTTCCCCGTGGCTCTCCCTGCAGCAGCTGAAAGCTGGCAGGAGGTAGAGAATGAGAAGCCTGTTTCAGGGGGCCACAGGCGGATCGGTTTCAGTAATGCCCCCCTCCCCACCCATCTGACACTTCGAATATCTGGGTTTCTGTTCTGTTATGATGTTTCCTTTGGATAAAAATACAGTTATTTTCAGGCTGGGAAAGTTTGTGATTAGGAACCGTTCTTTGTGATCTGTGTTTCCCAGATCCTTTCTGACATCAATTCGGTGATCAGCGGTCCCCGGGCCCCTCAGCTGCTCTATAAACACAACCCTAGAGGAGAGGGCGCCCCAGATGAAGCCGACTTCATCCACATTCTGCCAACGGTGGAGCTATGGGCAGGACAGCTGCTGTCCCTGAAGGTACGGGTGATCTCTGTCCCTTCTGCTGGAGTTGTGTATGAAGTGTAGTTGGCAAATGACAGGTCCTCTTTCTCTGGTAGGCCCTGCATCGAGCCCTGAGGAAGCTGAGTGAGAAGCTTCTGCCTGACCAGGCGCTGAACAAATCACAAGACTCGTCTGATGGCGTCCATGTTGAGGAACTTCTGCTGCTTGTGGACACCATGCTGGAGGACCTGGAGAACCGGAAACAGGTGATGAGAAGCCACCGGCTTCACCAAATCGACTTCCAGTGACCTGAAAACTGACCCTGAGATTCAGTCTCTTAAAGCGGAGGTCCGCCGCTCCTTTAAAAATGAAAAGTCAGCAGCCACACATACAGGACACATACAGTAGCTGCTGACTTTTAACTTGAGGACACTTAGCTGACTTTTAACTTGAGGACACTTACCTGTCGTGGAGTCCAGAGATATCGGCACCGCCCACCGATCTTCGGATCGGCAGGTCGAGTGCTGCCACCACCATTGAGGATAAGGGAACCCGGACGTGTAGCCGCTCGGCTTTGCGGCCGGGCCCCTACTGCACATGCGCGAGCCGCAGCTGCGCTTTCCCATTGGCGGCGCCGGAGGAGGAGGCGGGAGCCTGGCTGCTGACGGCTGCGGCCCGGGGCTTCCAGATGTGTGGAAAAGACAGGTGTCCTCTTCCCCCTCCCCCCGAAAGGTGCCAAATGTGACACCTGAGGGGGGAGGAATCCGACCAGCGGAAGTTCCACTTTTGGTTGGAACTCCGATTTTAAGGCTAGGAACATTCGTCAAATTGTATAATCTCCTTTAGATTCCCCAACAATGGTGAACCATGAGGGCCTTACTGGTTGGGCAGGAACTGAATCGTATTCTCATACTAAATTTAAAGATGATTGTACAGTCAGATAGTACCATGTATGGTCAGCTTTATGGAAACTGCTTACTTATATACTACATGGACAAAAGTATGTGAACCCCATTCCCAATGACTCAGTTCAAGTGTCTCCAGTGAAGAGTCCTGGTAATCTTCCATCATACAAAGACATTGTAGACAATTGTGCTCTTCCAACCTTGTGGTAACAGTTTGGTGAAGAAACTTTTCTGTTCCCCCATGACTGTGCCCCCCCCCCTCCCCCCTTTACAAAGCCAGCTCCATAAAGACAACGTGTGACCAGTTTGGTGTGGAGGAACTCAAGTGTCCTGCACAGAGCCCTGACCTCATCCCTACTTTTGGAAGACATTTGGTATAAGGTCTTCTCATCCAGCGTCAGTACCTGCCCTAACCCTACAGAACTGAGGACTTCTCATCCCAAAGGTGTTCCATAGGGTTGAGGTCATGGATAATTTTGAGTGTCCTGCACAGAGCCCTGACCTCAACCCTACTGAACACCTTTGGGATGAATTGGGGTCCAACATGTGAGCCAGGTCTTCTCATCCAACATCAGTACCTGACCTCATAAATGGTACAGATTTTTCAGACGTCCTCCAAAATCTTGTGGAAAACCTTCCCTAGAAGAGTAGAGAATGTTAAAGGCCACAAAGTGGGCAACTCAGTAATAATGGCCATGGTTTTTGGAATGAGATGACCCGCTCCATAAAGACAACGTGTGACCAGTTTGGTGTGGAGGAGCTGGAGAGTCCAGACCTCATCCCTACTGATTACCTTTGCGATGAAGTGGAATACTGATTGTGAGCCGGGTCTTTTTTCTGATGCCCAACATGAAGCCCAATATGTGAGTCAGTTCTTCTCATCTATCATCAGTAGCTGACCTCACAAATCCCACAAGTCCCACAGACACCCTAACTTTTGATGACCTTCCCCAAAAGGTTGAGGATGTTAAACGCCACAAATTGGGCCACTCCCTATTAATGGCCATGTAGGAACTCAGTAATAATGGCCATGGTTTTGTTTTCGTAATGAGAGGACCAGCTCTATGAAGACACGGTGTGACCAGTTTGGTGGGAAGGAACTTGCGTGTCCTTTACAGAGCCCTGACCTCATTCCTACTAATCACCTTTGGGATGAATTGGAATGCAGATTGTGAGCCAGGTCTTTTTTTTTTCTGGCACCCGACGTGATGCCCAAATATATGAGTCAGGTCTTCTCATCCAACATCGGTACCTGACCCCAGCTCCATATTAATGATTTGGGGGGAGGGGCAACACCATATTAATGGCCATGGTATTGGAATGAGATCTCCAGCAAGCTCCTATAGATGTGATGGTCAGGGGTTCACAGACTTTTGGCTGAAGAGTGTAACTTATGAAGGCAGTCATCTTGGTGGATCTATGTGATATTGGTGAAATGTCAGCTCTCTGTGAAAATACCGTTCTTTATTCTCTTTACATGAGACTTGTGTTCCCAGTCCAGAACAGGAATGATTGTGGAATGGAGCAGAATGTAGTGTGGGGAACAGCAGGGTTGGGGAGTAGGGAGTATCAGCATGGCTGATGCATGGAGGGGTTATGGGGGGGGGGGGGTTGGGAGACAGTAGGGTGGATGGAGGCACTGTGACTGGGGGGGGGGTGTTAGTGCCATGTCTGGGCTGGGGAATGGAAAGTGGATGGCAGGGAAGCAGGGAAGTGCTGTGTCTGGGAGGATTGAATGGCAGGGAAGTGCTGTGTCTGGGAGGATTGAATGGCAGGGAAGTGCTGTGTCTGGGAGGATTGCATGGCAGGGAAGCATGGAGGTGCTGTGTCTGGGAGGATTGGATGGCAGGGAAGCAGGGAGGTGCTGTGTCTGGGAGGATTGCATGGCAGGGAAGCATGGAGGTGCTGTGTC
>BLSH010049502.1:377835-396715 GCA_018402905.1 Glandirana rugosa
CGGAGTCGTCATGGGTAGCCCCCGGGGGGGAAGTCAGTGTACAACATGGGGGCCCCCGGGGGGGAAGTCAGTGTACAACATGGGGGCCCCCGGGGGGGGAGGAGTCAGTGTACATCATGGGGGCCCCCGGGGGGGGGAGTCAGTGTACATCATGGGGGCCCCATCTCTCCAATGACCTATCAGGAAAGGTTTCTGCACAGATCACTCACCTGGGGTCCTCATTCAAGTCAAAGACGGAGGAGGCCATGGAGTTGAGTGACATGAGGCTGGGCGCGATCCTCTGCAGGTGTCTCAGTTTGGGGGTTTGAGGGGCGGAGGGGACCGTGTTGTTTCCAGCGTTCTGGTTGGCTTGCTGGTTATGATCGGGGGCGGTCTGATGTACTCGATGGGTACTGCTGAGGCTACTGTCCCTCCGGACCACCCTGTTCTGGGGGATCACTTTGTGCTGCGGGGCCACTTTGCTCTGCTGCGGGGTCACCTTGCTCTGCTGCGGGGTCACCTTGCTCTGCTGGACGCAGTGGCCCTGATTCTGGGGGGCATCAGACGTGCTCTGGGGCTTCTTGTGGGGTTTCTCTTGATTCGCTCGCTTGATGGAGACCGGGCCGTGCTTCAGGGAGTTGATCCCCGCATAGACGCTGTCGGGGTCGGGGTCCTCTATCTGCAGAATCTGCAAACAGAGAAAATCATTCGACAAAATCCTCCGGACAAACAAAAAATATCCGACACCTTTAATTGGCCGGTCCTGTTCAGCCATCAAGATCCCCATATCTGCTATGACAAAGATGTAATTTATTTATTTATTTATGTATTTTCAATGATAGTCAGCGCCATCTAGTGGCTGCAATGTGCTATTCCCCTGATTGTAGTATTTCAGGAAAATATCACATTATGGCCACTAGATGGAGCTGATAGTCATAGGAAATGACATTTCACACAGATTACAGAGATTGTCAGGTCGGTTCGATGCGGAGATCTTCATAAACAGACCCCTTAGTGTTGTATTTTTCATTAATACATTAACTGCAGCAGTGGGACTCCATGTCTGGAGGGGAGAGCTAAGAGGGGATTTTTCTTCACTTCCTGTAGGGTCTTTAGGACAGGAAGTGAAGGGAAGTCTCCCAAATAAAAGTTAAAGATCAACAAATTTCTGCCGCTGTGGCCCCTCAGGACAATGGGGGCCCTTCATAGACGAGGAGCAGAGAATCCCCCTCCCCCGACGTCACTGACTTACCTTCAGCACAACCTTCATCTTGATAAAGCTGTTGGGTCCGGAGTTGGTGAGAGGAAATCTCTGATCTGCCGTGAGACCGTCCATGGCGAGGACACGATGGAGAGGAAAGTCCAACATCCCCAGAGAACACTGCCGGTTATTGTCCTTCACCTGAGACACAGAGACAGCGCAATCAGCACCCCGTCTGCATGTTCCCCCGCACCCCCCAAACCATATAATACCTGTACGGATGTGACTGTGGGGGAGGGGACATTAGACTGTAAGCTCCTCTGGTACAGATACTGATGTGACTGTAGGGGAGGGGTCATTAGAGCGTAAGCTCCTCTGGTACAGAGACTGATGTGACTGGGGGGGGAGGGGACATTAGAGTGTAAGCTCCTCTGGTACAGAGAATGATGTGAATGTGGGGGAGGGGACATTAGTGCGTAAGCTCCTCTGGTACAGATACTGATGTGACTGTGGGGGAGGGGACATTAGAGTGTAAGCTCCTCTGGAACAGAGACTGATAGGACTTTGGGGGAGGGGACAGAGTGTAAGCTCCTCTGGTACAGAGACTGATGTGATTGGCTCAGTGATCTCTGTACAGCACTGCGGTATATGTCAGAGCTATATAAATGTACAATAATAATAATAATAATAATAATGTGTGACTGTGGGGGAGGGGACAGAGTGTAAGCTCCTCTGGTTACCTCCACGTGAAGGTGCTGCATGTGGACATCTTGGATGAAGAAGGAGAAGGCTTGCTCCCACACCGGGTCCTTAGTGGTGGAACACGTCTGCAAAAAGATGCAAAATAATGAAATACACTGAACATGACCACTATTGGGGGCGGGGAATGCGGTGAGGAGAATATGGCGCCCCGCGTGGTTCCTCTGGATCATTGCTCTGTGTATGATAATGGTTTTTGTATCGGTAACATTAATATCGGTGTGAAGGGTGAGATGTACTGTAGATTGCTCTCGCAGTGTATTTTATGGATGTACATTTGTTGTTCTTATCTAAAATTCTAATTTTGATGTCACTTTTATGTTATTTCCTGGTCTGAATACAGATTTGTCTTTGTCCCCTCAGGCGGTCATCCATCACAGAATGGGATTAGTGTTCCCTCCATAAAGACTGCTGAGATGAATCCAACCCTCCTCCTGTTTCTGGGCAGTGAGGTCGATCGGTGATATTGGAACCCCAGAATAATAATAATTCTGCGGGGTGACGTGGTCGGGGGATGGGAGTGTATTTGCGCTGGACAGGCTCCCGTGTACAGACCGGTCTCCCAGAACAAGGGAAAAAAGACATGCGAGCGCAACGCCCAAAAGTCCAACACACATTTCATAAAAAAATAAAAATCTATAATTTAATTCATAGATTTGGGGGGGGGCTCAATGGCATCTGAATCAAACACCTCAATCCCTGATGAAGGGAGCATCCTTGAGCCCCGGAAATGTGTTGGATGCACTTAACGAAGGTTATTGGATTGTTTAATGGAATTAATATTTCTTGGACTGGAGCTTTCATTCGTAGTTCTTGTATTTCTCTTTCCTCCACTTGGTGTCAGGCAGGTCAGACGTGACCCATAGACGTCCATTAAGAGAGGAACAATAAAGCACAGCGACTGAGGAGGGAGCGGGGGCTGAGTATGGAATGAGTAATATGGTGGCCCTGGATACACAGAGATAATTATATCTCTAACACAGCCATTGTGAACTCAGGGTCTGCACAACTTTATTAATACTTTTGTGGTAAATATGGATAAATGTAAACTATTGGCCAGGAAAGAACACTTTTTTTGGCGGTTTCCATTGTAGAGGAGTTCTTGTCAAACACTGGACCCGAGCTTAATTGTAGTTCCGGGAATACAAGACAACCAAAGCCTGACCTTTGGACATATCTGACCCCAGGCATCTATGGTCCAACGCTACCATCTACAGCAGCCTTTCTCAACCTTTCAGCACTGAGGAACCCTTGAAATTATTCTCCGGTCTCGGGGAGCCCCTGCTAAAAATGTAAAATCTACAACTCATGATACATCAGTGTGATGATCAACGGGAAGAATGCTCCTTACACTTGTGGTCAATGGGAAGAATGCTCCTTACACTTGTGGTCAATGGGAAGAATGCTCCTCACACTTGTGGTCATTGGGAAGAATGGTCCTCACACTTGTGGTCAATGGGAAGAATGCTCCTTACACTTGTGGTCAATTGGAAGAATGCTCCTCACACTTGTGGTCAATCGGAAGAATGCTCCTCACACTTGTGGTCAATGGGAAGAATGCTCCTCACACTTGTGGTCATTGGGAAGAATGGTCCTCACACTTGTGGTCAATGGGAAGAATGCTCCTTACACTTGTGGTCATTGGGAAGAATGCTCCTTACACTTGTGGTCATTGGGAAGAATGCTCCTCACACTTGTGGTCATTGGGAAAAATGTTCCTCACACTTGTGGTCAATGGGAAGAATGCTCCTTACACTTGTGGTCATTGGGAAGAATGCTCCTCACACTTGTGGTCATTGGGAAGAATGCTCCTCACATTTGTGGTCAATGGGAAGAATGGTCCTTACACTTGTGGTCATTGGGAAGAATGCTCCTCACACTTGTGGTCATTGGGAAGAATGCTCCTCACACTTGTGGTCATTGGAAAGAATGCTCCTTACACCTGTGGTCATTGGGAAGAATTACCCCCTTACAGATAGCTAAAAAGATCAATGGTGTCATTGGGAATTTATCTGAGAGGTAGAAATTGACCATTGCTCAAGGAACCCCTAGCAACCTCTGGAGGAACCCTGGTTAAGAAACCCTGCCCTACAGTGTGGACAGAAAGGAGTCCCTCATTGAAACAGAGGTAGGAGCCCCATTTAAAAGGGCCATGTCCATGTGGGAATGGTTAACAAACTTTCTTAAAAGAAAGGTCAGGAGCACAAACTGAAACGGGGACTCCATGGGACACTACCAAGGGGACAACAGTAGAAGCCACACCACAGTAGAGAAACAATACTGCCAGGACCAAAAATCCCATTCCCTGCAATTGTTTGAAATGGCTGGAATCCTGCTTGCTACAGAAATCGTGGAGCAGCTATAAGAGAAGCTGAATGACATTTTAGTGTATTGCAGTAGCACGCAGATCATTTGCTAGGAAAGGATAGTCTGTGTGATCAGGGGGACAACACTGGAAGTCACACTACAAGAGGCAAACCATACTGCCAAGACCAAATACCTCTGTAGAAAAAGGAACGACTGCACCTCAAAGATAGTCCGAAAAAAGTATCTTCATTTAAGCATTAAATGAGCATGGTACAGGATGAACCAGGTCAAAGGCAGGCGCGTTTCACACTTCACAGTGCTTATTCAATGAAACGCGTCTGCCTTTGACCTGGTTCATCCTGTACCATGCTCATTTGATGCTTAAATGAAGATACTTTTTTCGGACTTCCTTTGAGGTGCAGTCGTTCCTTCTTCTACAGGGGTATTTGGTCTTGGCAGTATGGTTTCCCTCTTGTAGTGTGACTTCCAGTGTTGTCCCCCTGATCACACAGACTATCCTTTCCTAGCAAATGATCTGCGTGCTACTGCAATACACTAAAACGTTGTCCAGCTTCTGTTATAGCTGCTCCACGATTTCTGTAGCAAGCAGGACTCCAGCCATTTCTACATTGCCAGACGGAGACGAGCCGTGGCCAGCACTCATCGGCGTCCGCCCTGTCAGAACCCATTCACCTGGAAGCAGCGGTACTCACCTCACCAAAAACCCGTTCTCTGCAATTGTTTGGAGCTTGACAAAGGGGGCAGAGCCCCAGAAACATGTAGCTGCCTGCCCACTCCGGTGTGTGTTGTCCTTCCCTCCATCCTCCACCTCTTTGGTGGGTCCCTGCCCTGTCTGCAGCAGCTGCCGATCCGGCCAGTAGGATTGTCGCCTTTGCTGCCTCTGAAGTTGGAGTTCAGCTTTCTCAGATGTAAGTGTGCCTTTGTATGTAGTGTTCTAAATACTTGGTGGTGCTGCTCTAGGCTGAGGTGTAGAGCCCCATTGGCAAAATAGTAGGCATGGCAGCATAAGAAAAACAAACCCAGTCAGCAATGAAGATTTTAACTTGAAACCACCGCTCTCTTTAGCTGATCCTAGCAAGGATGTGTGCATGTGAAAGCTTAAGTCAATTCCACTCCTTGGGCCACGCCCCCTGACATGTTTCGCCCCATCCACCGGGGCTTAATCATAGGGATTTGAATAAAGTGTAGTTTTAATCACATTCTAATCCTGGTGCCCTGTTGCTGTTTATTTACATAATGTACATTAATGTAAATGGCTGAAATCCTGTTTGCTACTGACCACCTAGAATGGTAAGTGACCTAGGGATAGTGTTACCCAATAGCCCATAGACCATTTACTAGGAAAGGATAGTGTGTTGTGCGTCTGAACACTAGAAGCCACACTACAAGAGAGAAACAATACCACCAAGACCAAATATCCCATTCCCTGCAATTGTTTTAAATGGCTGGAATCCTGTTTGCTACAGAAATTGCAGACCAGCCATAACAGAAGCTAAGTGGATTTTAATGCATCTCTATAGCTCACAGACCATTTACTTGGAAAGGATAGAGTGTGCGCAACTGGACAACACCATAAGCCACACTACAAGAGAGAAACAATAGAGAAACAATAGCCATGCACACAGGAGACACCGCTCTGAATCACTGAAGCTTGGATTCAAGCAATTCAATGTTGCATCTCCCCCAGGTGCTCAGGCTCTTGAATGTCCTCCATGCATTCCACATCAGTTACAGAATTTCTGTCTTTTGTTATCCATCAGAGTTTTCTCATAGTTAATCATATATTCTGTGGGATTATCATTAAGTGATTTATAAAGCTCCATGTTAGCAAAGGGGATTAGAGACTCCCTGATCCTTTTAATTTCTTCATTCACCTCCACGAGTATTTCCTCTTTCTTTTTGACAATTCGTCTCATCAGATCCAAAGAGCATTGTGAAAGAATGGAATTCCATTCACACATGAAATCATCTGTGTGCACCGTGCAAGGAAACTTCTTAACCCTTAAGCCTCTTGGGATCATGGATTTGGCGATGTATTGTTTCAGACCAGCATGGATCGCCGCATGAAAATTTCTCAGGTGTAAGTATATTCCCACGGGCAATAAGTTTAAAAGGCTAAAAAGAAAACCTATGTGGCTCACGGCCAAAGTTAAAAAAGTTATAAATGATAAGAAAAGAGAATTTAAAAAATATAAAGATGAGGGAACACTATCATCTATTAAATGTTACAAAGAATATAACAGAATATGTAAAAAGGAAATCAAGGATGCAAAAATTCACAACGATCGACAAATTGCAAAAGATAGGAGGACAAACCCCAAAAAATTCTTCAAATATATTAATAGTAAAAAGGTCAGGTCTGAGCATGTAGACCCTTTATAAAATAATCTAGAGTGCGTGACTGGGGACAAAGAGAAGGCAAACGTATTAAATACTTTCTTCAGCTCTGTGTATACAAAGGAGCATGGGGGAGCTCATGTCCATGATGGGGGTGGTAGTGACACAGCCCCAAATGATCCACAATGGCTCAAAAGTGAAATGGTCCAGAAGTATTGAGACAGAATAAAGGTGGATACCAAGGAGCATAACCCAGCATCAGAGGAATCTACATGTACCTCATATATGAATAGCCTTAAGAGTGCATCTATCAAGGAGATCAATCTATGGTGGGATGCGGAGGGTCTGAAACAATACATCACCGAATCCAACATGGAGCTTTATAAATCGCTTAATGATAACCTCTCAGAATATATGATTAACTATGAGAAAACTCTGATGGTTAACAAAAGACAGAAATTCTTGAGCTGCTGTTGACTGCTGTTTGTCAGGATGGAATAAATATTTTATTATCTGATCCCAAGGAGTGCCGGCTCATCTCTTATTTGATTTCAAGAGAGAAACAATACCGCCAACACCAAATATCCCATTCCCTGCAATGGTTTAAAATGGCTGGAATCCTGTTTGCTACAGAAATTGCAGACCAGCCATAACAGAAGCGAAGTGGATTTTAATGCATCCCTATAGCTCACAGACCATTTACTAGGAAAGGACAGAGTGTGTGTGTGTGTGTGTGTGTGTGTGTGTGTGTGTGTGTGTGTGTGTATGTATATATGTGTGTGTATGTATGGGTGTGTATGTATGTATGTATGTATGTGTATGTGTGTGTGTGTGTGTGTGTGTGTGTGTGTGTGTGTGTGTGTGTGTATGTATGGGTGTGTGTGTGTGTGTGTGTGTGTGTGTGTGTGTGTGTATGTATGGGTGTGTGTGTGTGTGTGTGTATATATATGTGTGTATGTATGTATGTAAGTGTGTGTGTATGTGTATATACCGTATATATATATATATAGACAACGTTAGCTACACTACAAGAGAAACAAAAACCCCATCCTCTGCAATCGTTTAAAATGGCTGTAATCCTGTTTGCTATGGAAATCGTGGAGCAGCTATAACTGTAGCCAAGTTACTTCCCCATGACACACAGACCCCTAACTAGGAAAGGATAGACACTGTGTGTGTTTGTAGCCCTCGTTGTCTGTATTGCTTTCCTGTAATTGTAAATATCTTGTATACATAAAACATATTAGAGTGATGGCAGAAAAAAGACCAAGTGGTCCATCTGGTCATTCTAATTTTTTGGGTATATATATATATATTTTATCTTTTTTGTCTAATATAGATCTATGCTTGAATCCACGTACAGTTGACCGACTCACTACCTCTGCTGGAAGTCAGTTCCAAACATCAACTACTCTTTCAGTAAAATAATACTCTGTTAGTTTTGAGCTTTCCTCCTGCTAGGCAGATTAATATAATATTGTAGGGTCAGTTTTCTTGGCTTCACTGTAAGAATTAAACAAATTAGATTTTCAATCATTTCCAATAGAAAATAAAATGTCCTCCCTCACCTTACTCTTCACAGTCTTCTTCCCAATAGTCATGACGACATAGGAGGTTGGTTCCTTTTCATATTGCTGAGAACAGAACAGTCATCAGTTGGGGGAAGTGGGGGTTATAGAACATTACATCCTCTTACATTGGGCATCAGTGGATAGGCGCCCTCTTACATTGGGCATCAGGGGATAGGTGCCCTCTTACATTGGGCATCAGGGGATAGGCGCCCTCTTACATTGGGCATCAGGGGATAGGCGCCCTCTTACATTGGGCATCAGGGGATAGGCGCCCTCTTACATTGGGCATCAGGGGATAGGCGCCCTCTTACATTGGGCATCAGGGGATAGGCGCCCTCTTATATTGGGCATCAGTGGATAGACACCATCTTACATTGGGCATCAGTGGATAGGTGCCCTCTTATATTGGGCATCAGTGGATAGACACCATCTTACATTGGGCATCAGTGGATAGGCGCCATCTTACATTGGGCATCAGTGGATAGGTACCCCCTTACATTGGTGATCAGTGGAAAGGCACCATCTTACATTGGGCTTCAGTGGATAGGCGCCATCTTACATTGGGCATCAGTGGATAGGCGCCCTCTTACATTGGGCATCAGTGAATAGGCGCCCTCTTACACTGAGGTTTAGAGAAGATGGATAATATATTCAATACTGATTTTGGAACCCCTAGAATATTCTGAAAGAACCCCATTGTTCCTGGGAACCCTGGTTGAGAAAGATCGTTCTACTGAAGCCAACCTGCCGTATGCCGGGAGATCACATATATGGTACATACCATGGAGAACGGCGTGTATCTCTGTCCTATGCCGCTGTATTCATTGTTTGAATATTCAAAATGATTTTTCTACGAGACAAACAAAAATTCTGCTTTAGGAAGACATACGATCATGAAATGGAGGGATTGGAATGTACAAAGTGGGTCATGCAAACGGAAAACATGCAGAACAGAGGATTTCCCAGAGGATTCTGGGAGGAACGTTCCGATGATGGATAGAGGTGGAGGGATTGGATGACGGAAAGAAGGTACAATACACAGAGGTGCCGATATCATAGGGACTATAGGGACAATCATCGATACGGAGACATAAAACACGACTATTATGGGGACTATGAGGACAATCACCGATACGGAGACATAAAAGACGACTTTTATGGGGACTATGAGGACAATCATCGATACGGAGACATAAAACACGACTATTATGGGGACTATGAGGACAATCATCGATACGGAGACATAAAACACGACTATTATGGGGACTACAAGGACAATCATCGATACGGAGACATAAAACATGACTATTATGGGGACTACAAGGACAATCATCGATACGGAGACATAAAACACGACTATTATGGGGACTACAAGGACAATCATCGATACGGAGACATAAAACACGACTATTATGGGGACTATCAGGTCAATCACCGATGTTGTAGAATTAACAAGACATAAAACAGGACTCCATTGTGGATTGTAAGCTCTACGGGCGACAGACATGCATGGAGGGAGGATGACAACACGGACAGGCGTGGGGACGGTAGAGACGGGTGGAGAGAATTACCAGGAGATTAAGTGGGAAGACATTTCTATGGAAGAACGTTCGGATCTCCCCAATGGATCCAAACTGACACAAACTGCCGTTTCTCATTTACCGTGTGTCGGGACTTTCCCCGAAGAACTTCAGAGAAAGGAGACTTCCGGGCTTTAACTATCACCTGTTCAGTGGCAGTAAATACATGAAGTGACAATCTGCACCGTCTGTTCGTTGACTTTTTTTTTTTTTCTCTTAAATCAAAAGCATGACCCAAAATGCCCAAATGGGAGGCGCCAATGAAAGGACCGCCTCCGCCGGTCCCACCATATAGGAAGCACCGTACCAAAATCACAACAGCTATTAGATGGAGTGCAGGAAATCCTGCAGGTTACCATCTATCAGCTCATGTACAGCACTACCCTATATGGTGGCACTTTACAAAGATATTAATAATCAATATACTTACAGGCAGACCGCTGGCGCTGTCCAGATACACAATCACCATTGCGGTGGTCATTCCATTCCCAGCCTAAACCAGCACAAGACACAGGAGAGGTCAGAGGTCATATATGGCAGCACAAGGAAGTGCAGTACACAGTGCAAGAGAGAGGGGGGGGAGAGGTCAGGGGTCATAGATGGTGGCCAAAGGGGTGTCATACACAGAGTGCAGGAGGTGAGGACCCCACATATTGCATTACAGCTGCGGTGACTGATTTCATTGTATTGTTTCTGTATCGGTTAGCGTGCTGTAACATTCTCTGTACATACAGACACCGCCATGTTCCGTGTTGATTTTTTTCTATACAACTCTTTTCAGAAAAAAAACCTTTGTTTGGCCAGTCAGAGCTGCAGGAGGCATTCTCATATCACCAAATGCTAATGCTGAATATCCCACAATACTGATCATTCCATGCCAGGCCACGTCTGTTCTTACAGAGCTCTAAGTGTCACCTGATCACCTGACCACAAGAGTTGTGTGAACTATGAGCCAACCACAGAGCTGCAAGAGTGACCTATGACCCAACCACAGAGCTGTGTGACCTATGACCCAACCACAGAGCTGTGTGACCTATGACCCAACTACAGAGCTGTGTGACCTATGACCCAACCACAGAGCTGTAAGTGTGACCTATGACCCAACCACAGAGCTGTAAGTGTGACCTATGACCCAACCACAGAGCTGTAAGTGTGACCTATGACCCAACCACAGAGCTGTGTGACCTATGACCCAACCACAGAGCAGTAAGTGTGACCTATGACCCAACCACAGAGCTGTAAGTGTGACCTATGACCCAACCACAGAGCTGTAAGTGTGACCTATGACCCAACCACAGAGCTGTAAGTGTGACCTACGACCCAACCACAGAGCACTAAGTGTGACCTATGACCCAACCACAGAGCTATAAGTGTGACCTATGACCCAACCACAGAGCTATAAGTGTGACCTATGACCCAACCACAGAGCTTTAAGTGTGACCTATGACCCAACCACAGAGCACTAAGTGTGACCTATGACCTGCTTACCTGACCACAGAGCTGTAAGACTCCGGATCACAAAACTTGGAACTATAAAACTCAAGATTACAGTCCTACCAGCATGACCTCCTGAGCCACTTACCTCACACAACTTATCTGGGTTGGCCAGCAGTGAATGCCACTCCAGTTTGAGGTGAACGGATCCACTGACCACATCGCAGAGCGGAAACCACTGGAAGACATAAAAGAGCCGCTGGTTATAGAGAGGACTTTTCTGCAGGAATTCCATGACTACAAACAGTCCTTCAATCACCAATGAAGAACACCACCTGTGTTGACCGTGCAGCTGTACAAGGGGACCCCACTTTGGATTCAAGGGCCCGATTATACAAAATGGGGCAAAGAGGACCTCCTTCACCTCCTTTCTGACTTGCCCCGGAATGCACAGAATGGTTTTCTGTCCCTGCTCTTGTAGGACATGGAAGGAATGTCCTCTGTCTGGCCACAGCTGTATATTTCCAGCCATCATAGAGGTGAAGGCATCTCAAAGACTTCTCTTCACCAACATCCACTCCATCTATATACAGGGGTGAGGTGTTTGTACTCAGGCAGGTCATTGAATGGGGGTCCCGAAATTATTCTTCAAGAGGGGCCCTTTCCTGGATGGTACAGAAATTGCATGCCGAGCAGAATTCACTCCACCATGTCCCAGGATTCTCAGGGTGAGGCTACTCATTGCTAACCCTTCATACAGCTTCATCCTGCAGAGCTCGGCCAACATTTCCTCTGACAGACTTCACATCAGAATACATTTTATAGGCAAGTGTACAGTATAAATGACAGCACACTGCCGGCACTGTACACAGCATAAATGACAGCACTCTGCCGGCACTGTACACAGCATAAATAACAGCACACTGCCGGCACTGTACACAGTATAAATGACAGCACACTGCCAGCACTGTACACAGTATAAATGACAGCACACTGCCAGCACTGTACACAGTATAAATGACAGCACACTGCCAGCACTGTACACAGTATAAATGACAGCACCCTGCCGGCACTGTACACGGCATAAATGACAGCACACTGCTGGCACTATACACAGTATAAATGACAGCATACTGCTGTCACTATACACAGTATAAATGACCGCACACTGCTGGCACTGTACACAGCATAAATGACAGCACACTGCCAGCACTGTACACAGTATAAATGACAGCACACTGCTGGCACTGTACACAGTATAAATGACAGCACACTGCTGGCACTGTACACAGTATAAATGACAGCACACTGATAGCACTGTACACAGCCTAAATGACAACACACTGCTGGCACTGTACACAGTATAAATGACAGCACACTGCCGGCACCGTACACAGCATAAATGCACACTGCCGGCACTGTACACAGCATAAATGACAGCACACTGCTGGCAATGTCCACAGCATAAATGACAGCACACTGCTGGCACTGTCCACAGTATAAATGACAGCACACTGCTGCAGCATGCACAGCATAAATGACAGCACAGTCAAAGAAACACTTACCTCGTCAACAACTCGATCCTTCATCACCCCCTCCAGACCAATCACCAGGCTGCGGACAGAATACAGGACAATAATCACTTTAAGGGGTTAAAGCATAAAATCTCTGATCCCTCCTGTAAAGGGGATCCCTGTTAATTAACTAATCTGTACATAAAAATTATGAATACACATTCTGAGCAATGGCTGCCTTAGGCTCTCTCCTGCATAGTGGTGGGCAAGTAGCTGGAGCTTTAACATAAGGAAAGGTTTTTGCTCTGTTAGTTCAGGTCTGTGATCGGATTCACTCTCCTTGTAGTTGTCCAACAAAGCTGAAATCTCTCACTGCAAGTTCTTGAAATGTATACATCGTGAACATGATGTGTGATATGTTTTTGGAAATATTACAAGCATTGAATACAGGGTGACCGCCGTGTTGCGCTGCTCATAGCGGTCACCACTTACACGCAAACTGCTCTATGTCTGCACCCAACTTGGTTGGCTGCCATTTTACCTGCCGAGGAAGTCATCCTTATCAGGGTCTTCATCATAGACATCGATCTCCAGGTCCTGCCCGGGGACTTCATGCACCACAAACTGCAACCAAGACAGAGAAGAGTCCAGTCAGCAAATACAGAGAGTGGGGAAAGAGGGGTACGGCAATGGGCACCGAGCATCACTCCACCAACTGGAGACCATCAGTCCACAGCAATAAAATATCTCCATTTCCTGTCTGTGTATAGAATGTCTTATTTATGTTTATTATTTCATCTGTTTATCTAATCACAGGGATGGCACTGGGCTCCTAAAATCACAAATTCCCCTTTAGCCCCTCCAGTCCTTTGTTACCCCTCTGTTCCTTCTTCCTATCTCTCCAGTCACTCATCCCCACTCAAGTCCCTCTTCCTGCCCCAGCAGTCCCCACTCATATCCCTCTTCCTGCCCCTCCAGACCCCCATCCCCACTTAGGTCCCTCTTCTTGCCCCTCCAGTGAAGGGGCAGTCTGTAAATCACCGGTGTAATCGCCTAATTGCTTTCACAGTGAATTGATCTAAAAGGGTAATAATCCTTCATCTTACCTCATACATCTCATTCCAGAGAGGATTCAGGTTCTCTCGTATCGTTTTGCTCTTGTACGTCTGATTTCCCACCCGGAGGATGGCGTATGGGTCAGACTTCCCCTTTATGAGGCCCTTCAGGTAGGTGTCCTTGGCAATCAAGTTCTCAGCTTCATAGAGATAAGCCCTCAGCACACCCTGAAGAGGAAGTACATTCTATATTACAGAGAGGACATCATATTCTTTGTACCACAATGGACAATATCTGGTCCCCAATATATATCACTCCTGGATACAGATATATGCAGTCACTTCTGTCCCCCCGATATATCACCCCAGATAGAGATATACAGTCACCTCTGCCCCCCTATATATCACTCCTGGATAAAGATATATGCAGTCACTTCTGTCCCCGCGATATATCACCCCGGATATAGAGATATATACAGTCACCTCTGTCCCCCTATATATCACCCCGGATATAGAGATATATACAGTCACCTCTGTCCCCCTATATATCACCCCGGATATAGAGATATACAGTCACCTCTGCCCCCCTATATATCACTCCTGGATACAGATATATGCAGTCACTTCTGTCCCACCGATATATCACCCCGGATATAGAGATATATACAGTCACTTCTATCCCCCTATATATCATCCTTAGATACAGAAATCTAGAATTCAGTTTTCTATGATGATCTCCCCCCATATGAAGACTCACATGTGGCACCGGGAATCTCAGTTCGGCTGCGTTCACTTGACTGCTCAGAGGAAATGTGAATCGGTTGGGCAGCACCAAGTACGAGGCAATGAGATCCACTATCATCCCATCAGACATGTCACTGAAACAGACAGGAAAACTCTTCACTATTACCATTGCATTTTAATGGCATTGGTGTCAGTGGATAACAATAACCCCTAACATTGGGGTCAATCGACACAGTAAAGAAACCCCAACACTGCTGTCAATGCATGCAATAACCCCCAACATTGGTGTCAATGGATGCAATAATAACCCCCAACATTAGTGTCAATGGATGCAATAATAACCCCCAACATTGGTGTCAATGGATGCAATAATAACCCCCAACATTGGTGTCAATGGATGCAATAATAACCCCCAACATTGGTGTAAATGAATGCAATAATAACCCCTAGCATTGGGAACAATGAATGCAATAATAACCCCCAACATTAGTGTCAGTGAATGCAATAACCCCCAACATTGGTATCAATGAATGCAATAATTACCCCCATCATTGGTGTCAATGAATTCAATAATAACCCCCCAGCATTGGTGTCAGATGCAATAATAACCCCCAACATTGGTGTCAATAAATGTAATAATAACCCCCAACATTGGTGTCAATAAATGCAATAATAACCCCCAACATTGGTGTCAATAATTGCAATAATAACCCCCAGCACCAGTGCCAGTAACCAAAATAAAAGTCCTAAAATTGGTGTCAGTGATTACAGAAATAATTCCTACATTGGTGGCCATGGTGGCGATGCTGTTAACCTCCCTATTATCCCCCTCCCTGCGTTGGTGGTGCGTTGCAGGGTTATCTATACCCGCTCAGTGCTGGGCTTGGACTATACTGCTACCGTGGGGCAGAGATCACTCCGCTCGACAGTAGATGAGGCTTCATTATAGTGCTGGGTGCAGAGAACGTCCCAGTACCCAGCATTCCACTGCCATCCTGCACTGGTGCCCAAGAAGTGACAGATCCTGCCCAGGGATGCAGCAGGCCACACACACAGCACTGGTGGGCCAGGTGTTGGGCACAAGGGATCCAGAGGGTTCATAGCGGTCTGTGGACCTCAAAGAACTATTCACCAGTCCGTTGTCACCCCGATACAGGAGAGCACCTCCTCTTCTCTATTACACAGGGGGAGGGGTAATGTACTTGTTAGACATCACTGGGAAAGCTGCAATGCACAGGAAACCGGTTCAGTTCAGTGACGAGAATGCAGCATTTCTGGCAGGATCAACAGGTATATTTAAGCAGACCTATTTACCAATCTTATTAACCCCTTCTCATGCAACTCTTCTCTACCTTCAACTCTCTACTTCGTCCTCCACCGCCTCCAGCCTCTAATTCACTCACTGCCCAGGAGATTGCTAATCACTTCAAAAGCAAGATCAATGCAATTCGTGATGAAATCTCCACTCTACAGGTATCCCCCCCCAGTTAACAGCCCATGTCAACCAGTACAATCAAGACACCCCTTATTCAAACCTGCTACTATAGATGAAGTTGCTAAACTCCTTTCTAATGCCCACCTAACCACCTGTCCCCTGGACCCCATTCCCTCTCAAATACTATGCTCACCCTCTGACTCTATCCTACACTCTCTCACATCTTCAGGCATCTTCCCCAATGCCCTAAAACATGCACTGGTCACCCCCATACTCAAGAAGCCATCCTTGGACCCTACCAATCTTAACAATCTGCGCCCAATCTGCTTGCTCCCCTTTTCCTCCAAACTCCTTGAACGCCTGGTCTACAACCAACTGAGTGACCACCTTGTTAAGAACAACCTTCTCGATTCCCTACAGTTTGGATTTCACCCTCAACACTCCACAGAAACTGCTCTTCTACAACTCACAAATGACCTACTAACCGCTAAAAACCAATGGACACTTCTCTATACTCCTACGCCTGGACCTTTCGGCTGCCTTTGATACAGTTGACCACCCCCTCCTCAAAAAACTCTACTCCCTCGGTCTCCATGACTGTGCTCTTCAGTGGCTCTCATCCTACCTATCCCACCGCACCTTCAGTGTCACTTACAGCTCTACTTCCTCCTCTCCTCTTCCTTTTTCCATTGGGGTCCCCCAAGGTTCTGTTCTTGGACCTCTCTTATTTTCAATATACACCTCCTCCCTGGGCCGGCTGATAGCCTCCCACGGCTTTCAATATTATTTCTACGCTGACGATACTCAAATCTACCTCTTCACACACTAATTTACTATCAGACATATCTGTCTGGATGTCCCACCACTTCCTCAAACTCAACTTGTCCAAAACCGAGCTCATAATATCCCCTCCCCACGTGCCATTTCCAGAGACTTCTGTCAAGAGCAATGGCACAACCATCCACCCTTCTCCACATGTCCGGGTGCTTGGTGTTATCCTGGATTCCGAACTCTCCTTTTGGCCCCACATACAATCACTTTCCAAAGCTTGCCACCTCAATCTCCGCAACATCTCTAAAATACATCCCTTCCTAACCAATGAAACCACAAAGCTCCTGATTCACTCCCTGGTCACTCCCTGGTCATCTCTCGCCTCGACTACTGCAGCTCTCTCCTCATTGGCTTACCTTAAATAGGCACCTCCCCCTTTCAGTCCATGAATGCCGCTGCTAGACTCATCCACCTTACAAACCATTCAACGTCTGCCACCCCTCTCTGCCAATCCCTCCACTGGCTGCCATTCGCCCAACTAATTCAATTCAAAATACTAACAATGAGCTACAAAGCCGTCCACAACTCTGCTCCCAGCTACATCACCAACCTAGTCTCAAAATACCAACCTAACCATCCTCTTTGCTCCTCCCAAGACCTCCTGCTCTCCAGCTCCCTCATAACCTCCTCTCGCCTCCAAGACTTCTCCCCAGCCTCTCCCATCCTCTGCAATTCCCTACCCCAATCTGTCAGGCTCCACTTTTAGGCGATCCCTGAAAACTCTTCTCTTCAGGGAAGCCTATCCTGCCGCCACCTAACAACTGCACTTTTATTTTCTCCATCAGCTCATCCCCCACAGTTATCACCTTTCGTATCACTTGACCCTCCCTCCTAGATTGTAAGCTCTAACGAGCAAGGTCCTCCGATTCCTCCTGTATTGAATTGTATTGTAATTGTACTGTCTGCCCTCATGTTGTAAAGCGCTGCGCAAATGGTTGGCGCTGTATAAATTCTGTATAATAAATATAATAATTCTGTCCTTGCTGAAAATGTTGTTTTCCAAAAAAAAAAGCGAATGCAGACCGCACATCCAAGGACTGGCGTTCTGCAATGTATGAAGTTACGGGATACAGAAACACAAGAATAAAAGGATCTTTATTTTCAGTCATGTGACCAGCTTCCAAAATCTTATTGGACTCAGCTGAAAATAACTGTCACTTTTCTGAAAACAAGGCCCTGTCCCCGGGGTGTTCGCTGTGTGAATGAAGGGCGAGTTCTGTAGAATGTTCCGGGATTGGGGAGATTTTCAGAGTTTCAGAGTTTCAGCCTTGGGGAGACTTTAGGCTTGGCGTTATCCGGAACACAGAGACTCGCCCATCCCAGCCACCGTTTTATGGGCTTCCCGTCTCTCTGTATTTGTTGGGTAATAAATGCTGCAATTAACCCTTCACACTCCACCATGCCTCCCATTGTGTGAAATGCAGAGAATGTCCCGTGCGGGGTCACCGGGGCTGCTCTGATTATTGAGGGGTGTTATATCAGAAGCTGTTATATATATACAGGGAGCGAGGAATGCGTCTGGCCCTCAGACTCAGGTCAGGTTTCCATGGCAGCCAATGGTATATCAGGGCGCGGACGTTGGCACGCTCTGCCAGTATCACACAGGGCGGGTGCCGGTCCTCCTCTGGAACTGGTCTGTCGGGTTTCACTGAAGTCCCGATCTCTCACCCAGATATACAATCTGACGGCTTTATAAATCCAGAGAGACTAAAAACTTTAATATTCAACAGAGTGGAATATGAGGTCAGATTTGTGTCCCCACTGGAGAGATTTCCCTTCATTTCCTGTATCAGCGACACCCTCTGACCCAATGGCTGGCAATTTACAAGGCACTGTGGCCCCTGAAAGCACCAAAAGGGCCACACTTAATATTCAGTATACCAATAGATGCCCACCGTCCCAGTTTTGCCAAGACTTGGTGGCTCTTGCTCCGGCTGGGGGTTGTATTATGTGTCCTTAGTTCTCTGCAGTTCAGTAAAATTGTGTACATTCTTGCTTCTGTTTTTTTTGTAACAATGTTCAGCGTCAGTGGTGGTCCCTCTAGTGCAGGGTTGTGATTTGTACCCCCCGCCCGTGCCCCCCTCCATGACTTTTCCATCAAAATCAATAATG
>BLSH010049503.1:16068-29937 GCA_018402905.1 Glandirana rugosa
GGTGAGGAGAGACGGTTAGGTAGGTTACCGAAGACGAGTAACAGGAGGTGAGGAGAGACGGTTAGGTAGGTGACCGAAGACGAGTAACAGGAGGTGGAGGACAATGAGCAGAAGCCATTGGATGGATTGGCAGAGAGGAGTGGAGGACAATGAGCAGAAGCCATTGGATGGATTGGCAGAGAGGAGTGGAGGACAATGAGCAGAAGCCATTGGATGGATTGGCAGAGAGGAGTGGAGGACAATGAGCAGAAGACATTGGAGGGATTGGCAGAGAGGAGTGGAGGACACAGAGCAGAAGCCAGTGGAGGGATTGTTAGGCCCAGGTCACATGGGGTTGTTACCTCCGTGCTCCATACAGTTCCTTTTCCTGGCACAGGATTTTCAGGTGTTGTGTGCATCCTTATACCATCGCCCCATTGAGGTCTATGGGGGACGCGGGTACAGCCGCTGTGCCCCAATGTGACATGGGGGATGGGGGCCCCCGGACGCACACAGGGGGAGTTCTCTATCGCACATTTGGGGACATTTGTCAGACAAAGCTCTTCCTGAGGATCAATCTCACATCAGCAGCATTCCCATAGAACTCGTCCATTTCCTACGACCACGAGGGAGAATCTTCCCAGGTCGGCGACAGAACGAATCCAGGATTCCAGCCCTTCCCTTGTGATAGAAATGCAATTTCCATGGGGGAAGGATTGCCCCACTCATCATCCAACAAATACAGATGTAAGGACGGTCGCACACTCATCATCCAACAAATACAGATGTAAGAAGGACGGTCGCACACACATCATCCAACAAATACAGATGTAAGAAGGACGGTCGCACACTCATCATCCAACAAATACAGATGTAAGAAGGACGGTCGCACACTCATCATCCAACAAATACAGATGTAAGGAGGATGGTCGCACACTCATCATCCAACAAATACAGATGTAAGGACGGTCGCACACACATCATCCAACAAATACAGATGTAAGGAGGGTCGCACACACATCATCCAACAAATACAGATGTAAGGAGGACGGTCGCACACACATCATCCAACAAATACAGATGTAAGGAGGACGGTCGCACACACATCATCCAACAAATACAGATGTAAGGAGGACGGTCGCACACACATCATCCAACAAATACAGATGTAAGAAGGACGGTCGCACACACATCATCCAACAAATACAGATGTAAGGAGGACGGTCGCACACACATCATCCAACAAATACAGATGTAAGGAGGACGGTCGCACACACATCCCTGACTCTTAGTTTTCATTTTATTTTCTATGAATTTTGGATGATTTGTTTTGGGGACTTTGTATGTAAAAGATGCAGCAGAAACTATAGAGTTCCATTACACATCGGAGACAAGAGGGATGCATTTGTACCCTTTGTCTGCTGTAAGATAAGTTGCTTTAAATATGTCTAAACTCAAAGGCAGGTGGCTGCATTAGTTTTCTTTTTTCTTGTGATCCCACCAGTAAGCCACTTCCTGTCCTATTGGGATCACTCGGTGTACTGCTCTCCTGGTGTGCACTACAAACACATCCCCCACTCCTTATCTCCATTGCGTTGTGGGTGAGGGGGGTTTGTAGTTTATGGGAAGACCAATGAGATTGTTTGAGATTTTAGGTTGGCATACAGGAAGTGACACGGATGCTGGATTTCTGGCAGCATCAACGGGTATTTCTCTGCAAACACCGCCCCTAAGCTGCAATAATTGATATTTCTGTTCACGCGTTTAGATATCTTTTTAATATTTTTGAAGATAAAAGTGTATTTTTTACATTTTTCCCACCAAAATAAAGCTATTTTCTCCCAAACATGACCGTATAAACCTTACATATCATAGGTAAAGACAAAGTGATTCTATAGGCCAGGGATAGGCAATTAGCGGACCTCCAGCTGTTACAAAACTACAAGTCCCATCATGCATCTGCCTCTGGATGTCATGCTTGTGGCTGTCAGAGTCTTGCTATGCCTCATGGGACTTGTAGTTCTGCAACATCTGGAGGTCCACTATTTGCATATCCCTGCTCTAGGCTCTTAGGGGATATGTGAAGGTTGGGTAGGGGCAGGAGCTCAGGGGTTAACGGGCTCTGCTCCATCCAAGGTTATCCGGAGAGTCCTGGCCTGTGGGCAGTAATGGGGGCACTGTGGTGTGTGTGATGTGCGATTTCTGTCCCCCCTGACTAACCTGCCAGTTTTCCTTTCTTACAGGGCTTTCATATTAAAAATAATTACATCCTGAAGGTAGCCCCTTTCTGATTGGCCTTTTCTTCACCCCCTCCTCCATCTCCGTCACACTCTGTGTTCTTGTGCTGTGTCTTTCTTTTCCTTCTATCAGTCAAGGTTCATCACGCCGGGATCAGGAATGCACCGTCACCTCCGCCAGATCCGGTCTTTATGTCTTAGCGGGTATTGAAAGGACGAGCCGTGCCAGCTCTGAGGGCAGACCGGGGACAGGAAGAGATCGGAGTAAATGTTACATTGTTACCATTGCTTGGATAGCATGCAATACCCACAGGGGGCGGTAATCCAATCTCCTCCTACAACCCCCGGGGTCTAAAAAGTTGGGGGCGCTGTGTTAAATCTACATAAAAAACAGAATGCAATGGTCTGCAAATCTCATAATCCCGTATTTTATTCACAATAAATAATAGAAAATGTATCAAATGTTCAAACTAAGAAAATTTACCATTTTAAGAAAAAAAATAAGGAAATTGATGGCAGCAACAAGCCTCAAAAAAGTTGGGGCGGGGCCATGTTTAGAACTTTGTATCCTCCCCTCTTCTTTTGGCAACGCTCTGTAAATGTCTGGGAACTGAGGAGACCGGTTGCTGGAGTTTTGGGAGAGGATTGTTGTCCCATTCTTGCCTGGTATAGGAAACTGCTCAGCGCTCCTGGGTCGTCTTTGTCGTATTATTCGTTTCAAATGTTGAAAGGTCTGGACTGCAGGCAGCCAGTGAAGCCCCCAAACTCTACTACCAGGAAGCCATGCTGGTGTCATAGATGCAGTATGCAGCTTAGTATTGTCCTGATGAAATCTGTGAAGCCTTTCCTGAAAAAGATGTTGTCAGGGTGGGAGCATATGCTTCTCTAAAACCTACATATCTTTCATCATCCCCGGTGCCTTTCCAGATGTACAAGCTGCCTATTCCATATGCACCAATGCCCCCCCCTCATACCATCAGAGATGCCGGCTTCTGAACTGATTGCTGATAACAAGCTGGAAAGGTCCCTCTCCTCTTTAGTTCAGAGGACGCGGTGCTCATGGTTGCCAAAAAGAATGTCAAATTTCCATTTGGCTGACCACAGAACAGTTTTCCAATTTGCAACAGACCATTTATAATGAGCTTTGGCCCAGAGAACAGTTTTCCACTTTGCAGAAGACCATTTATAATGAGCTTTGGCCCAGATAAGTTTTCCACTTTGCAACAGACCATTTATAATGCGATTTGGCACAGAGAACAGTTTTCCACTTTGGGACAAAGTTCATATAAATGGTCTGTTGCAAAGTGGAAAACTGTTCTTTGGGACAAAGTTCATATAAATGGTCTGTTGCAAAGAACAGTTTTCCACTTTGCAGAAGACTATTTATAATAAGCTTTGGCCCAGAGAACAGTTTTCCACTTTGCATAGACCATTTATAATGAGCTTTGGCCCAGAGAACAGTTTTCCACTGTGCAACAGACCATTTATAATGAACTTTGGCCCAAAGAACAGTTTTCAACTTTGCAACAGACCATTTATAATGAGCTTTGGCCCAGAGAACAGTTTTCAACTTTGCAACAGGCCATTTATAATGAACTTTGGCCCAGAGAACAGTTTTCCACTTTGCAGAAGACCATTTATAATGAACTCTGGCCCAAAGAACAGTTTTCCACTTTGCACTGACCATTTATAATGAGCTTTGGCCCAGAGAATAGTTTACCATTTTTCAGAAGACCATTTTAATGAGCTTTGGCCTGAAGAACAGTTTTCCACTTTGCAACAGACCATTTATAATGAGCTTTGGCCCAGGGAACAGTTTTCCACTTTGCAACAGACTATTTGTACCGCAGCGTTTTTGAGCATTTTTTGCAGCTCTCTATTTTATTCAATTGCCCCATAAAAACTCTGAACATTTTGAGCTGTAGGTAGTGTTGCGTTTGTGAGCTGAAAGCAGAACCCACGGCCATCGCGTTCTGAAGCTGCAGCGTTGGAGCATTTTTGACGCTGAGCGGCAAAACGCTCACTAATGCACATTAACTCCGTAGCAACGTTAACTGGTGTTTTTAGCACCAGCGTTTTCAGGTGAAATAATAGCAGAGAAATGTTTTTTTAAACAAAGCGTGACGTAGCATTGACGCTCACTAACGCCGACGAAATCGCGTTTTTGATGCAGATTTTTTTCCTGATGTCGGTCCCAACATTACAGCTTATTTTTTTAATCCACCCGTGTGTGTGAGGCCTTATAATGAACTTTGGCCCAAAGAACAGTTTTCCACTTTGCAACAGAACATTTATAATGAGCTTTGGCCCAGAGAACAGTTTTTCACTGTGCAACAGACCATTTATAGTTAACTTTGGCCCAAAGAACGGTTTTCCTCTTTGCAACAGACCATTTATAATGAGCTTTGGCCCAGAGAACAGGTTTCCACTTTGCAACAGACCGTTTATAATGAGCTTTGGCCCAGAGAACAGGTTTCCACTTTGCAACCGACCGTTTATAATGAGCTTAGGCCCAGGGAACAGGTTTCCACTTTGCAACAGACCGTTTATAATGAGCTTAGGCCCAGGGAACAGGTTTCCACTTTGCAACAGACCGTTTATAATGAGCTTTGGCCCAGGGAACAGGTTTCCACTTTGCAACAGACCGTTTATAATGAGCTTAGGCCCAGGGAACAGGTTACCACTTTGCCATCTATTTCACAAGCTGCCATCTATTTCTCAGTTTAAACATTTTGATCTCTGCTGTAAATAAAATCCGGGATTATGAGATATGCAGATCATTGCATTGTGTTTTTTATGTGGATTTTACACAGCGCCCCAACTTTTTTTTTTTGGAATTGGGGTGTTACAATAACCCTGTAACCGGGCTGCCTTCAGAATACGGCACCATGTAAGAAAAAGGGCGAAATTTATATATATATTTTTTATTTGTATCGTATTTTATGTTTCAGTTTCTAATACTGAGACGACGCCATTGCGCTATGAATGAATACATTCAGTGTAATAATCTTGTCCAGGTCCGACATCCCCCCCACCCCCGAATGATCTCCTTTTGTTGCCCACCTACTGGCATTATGTCTTCTTCCTAATATCACTGTTATAAATTTCGCCCGTTTTATTCCCCCCATTTTTCTCATGTCCCCTCTCACGCTCCGCCCTTGTGTGTTTCGTCTATTTTGTCGTCTTAGGAATGACCGCAGACAAAATAGTTTGACTTTCAGTGAAAAGCGTGCAGTTATGTATGGAGCTGATCCATACAACTGACATATATACTCTCCCCGTGTTTCATGTGTGTGGATGTGCTGTGCGGAGTATATATGATCTCCCCTGTGGCATGCCGTGCAGCGTTTGCTCTCTCAGGGACGTCTGGCCGCATCCATTATGGGGAGAGCGATAACCTGGAAGGACCTCTACACTCTGCATGCCCTGGCTTGCTGGATGTGAATGGGCATGGCCCTCCGTATGAGGCGCAGAGACTATGCAATGAATCTGATGTCTTAACGCAACTTTCTTCCCATTAACCCCCTTCCTTTACTAGCCATGTGCGTCTATCACTAACCAGACCCTATGGGAGAGAGGCCGTATGGAGGGGCATTCTGACGGGGGGGTTCTATGGATGTTGTATCCAGGGTTAGGAGGAGCCATGTCATGTTCTTCTAGCTGTTATAAAAGTCGATTTTGGAATTTAAAAATGTTATGTAATAAGAAAGTCTTCTAGACACACATACCTCCCAACTGTCCCTGATTTCAAGGGACTGTCCCTGATTTTTTGGGGACTGTCCCTGATTTCGAGGGACTGCCCCCGATTTTGAGGGACTGCTCCTGATTTCGAGGGACTGTTCCTGATTTCGAGGGACTTTCCCTGATTTCGAGGGACTGTCCCCGATTTCGAGGGACTGTCCCCGATTTCAAGGGACTGCCCCCGATTTCGAGGGACTGCCTCCGATTTCGAGGGACTGCCCCCGAATTCGAGGGACTGTCCCCGATTTCGAGGGACTGTCCTCGATTTCGAGGGACTGCCCCCGATTTCGAGGGACTGCCCCTGATTTCGTATGGAGGGGCATTCTGGGGGGGGGGGGGTTCTATGGATGTTGTATCTAGACACCAGGGTTAGGAGGAGCCATGTCATGTTCTTCTAGCTGTTATAAAAGTCGATTTTGGAATTTAAAAATGTTATGTAATAAGAAAGCCTTCTAGACACACATACCTCCCAACTGTCCCTGATTTCGAGGGACTGCCCATGAATTCTTGGGGACTGTCCCTGATTTCGAGGGACTGTCCCTGATTTCGAGGGACTGTCCCTGATTTCGAGGGACTGTCCCTGATTTCGAGGGACGGCCCCAATTTCGAGGGACTTTTCCTGATTTCAAGGGACTGTCCCCGATTTCGAGGGACTGCCCCCGATTTCAAGGGACTGCCCCCGATTTTGAGGGACTGCCCCCGATTTCAAGGGACTGTCATTCCTCCTCATTTTGGTCTGATCTATAGAGTTGTATGTAAAATGCACTATTTATCTTCCAAAAAGTGCTTCCCAGTGCTAAACCTTCCACCCAATTACTAAATTGCTGCATTTGTCAATTTCAAAAGCCGATATAAAGGAATAGTAGTGGTAAAAATATAACACTTGTGGGTTTAACTAATAATTTTTTTTGTATAATTCTCCTTTAAGGGGGCGTGGCGGGGGGGTGTGTCCTATGCCTCCATACATTTGCTAATAGGCGTCCCTCGCTCCCCATCTCAGAAAGTTGGGAGGTGCAGGGTAGAGCCGCCCTCTCCTAATCATCTCGGTGTCCTCCAGGCAGAGCCGAGGACAAGTCTCGGATAGAATCGGTGCTTGGTTGTCCTATGGTGCGCATTGTCAGGAGGTTTTCATGATTAATCAATTAGTGATATTGATTACGATATACAATATTTATTTATTTCAGGTACTTATATAGGGCTGTCAATTTACACAGCGCTTTACATATACATTGTACATTCACATCAGTCCCTACCCTCAAGGAGCTTACAATCTAAGGTCCCTAACTCACATTCATACATACTAGGGCCAATTTAGACAGGATCTAATTTACCTACCAGCATGTCTTTGGAGTGTGGGAGGAAACCGGAGTACCTGGAGGAAACCCACGCAGGCACAGGGAGAACATGCAAACTCCAGGCAGGTAGTGTCGTGATCGGGATTCGAACCAGCGACCCTTTTACTGCTAGGCGAAAGTGCTATCCACTACACCACTGTGCTGCCCAATAGTTCCTCCATCCTTTCGGCTTAAAAAAATTAATAGATAGAACTACAGTCACTCACTTATTTTCTGACTTTGTTACTCTATTGTAGATATTTTTAAGCACAATAAAAGTGTATAAAAGTATGGACTGCGTAAAAAGAAATAACATTTATTTAACCACTTACCTACCGGGGCCACTTTTTTACATTTGGTGGTCACAAGCTAAAAACATTTTTTTTTTGCTAGAGAATTACTTAGAACCCCCAAACATTATATATATTTTTTTTCAAACACCCTAGAGAATAAAATGGCGATTGTTGCAATACTTTTTGTCACACGTATTTGCGCAGCGATCTTCCAAGCGCGATTTTTTTGGAACAATTTTACTTTTTTGAGTTAAAAAATAAGACAGCAGTAAAGTTAGCCCAATTTTTTTGCATATTGTGAAAGAGGATGTTACGCCGAGTAAATAGATACCATACATCACACGGTTGAAAATTGCGCGGAATGGCGATAAAGTCCGGTATTTAAAAAGTTCCATAGGCCAGTGTTTTTCAACTCCAGTCCTCAAGGCACACCAACAGCTCATGTTTTCAGGATTTCCCTCAGATGAACCAGCTGTGGTAATTACTAAGGCAGTGAAACTGATCAAATCACCTGTGCAAACTCATGGAAATCCTGAAAACATGACCTGTTGGTGCGCCTTGAGGACTGGAGTTGAAAAACACTGCCATAGGCGACGCTTTAAAATTTTTTAACAAGGATTGTAAACATCCCTTGTGATAGTAATATATGGTGACAGGTACTCTTTTTGGAGGGCCGGGGGGTCTGTAGGACCTCCCATCCCTCCTTTGCACTTCACAGTATTCAGATTGCCAAAAACGGCCATTCTGAATGCTGTCATTTTTTTTAAATTGGCGCCGCTAGCCGCCGAGTAAACCGGAAGTGACGTCGCTTCCGGAATTTGCCGAAGGAGACCCGATCTGAGCCGATTACGGCTTCCTTCAGGTCTCCTTCCAGCCGGCGGACGCGCCGGATTGTCGCTCCGGTCTCCCGGTGGGACGGGAGGCCAGAGAAGAGCGGCGGGGGGGGGGGTGTCCCCTGGGGGGGGGGTGTCCCCTCCCGCCCCCTGGGGTAATGACCGAGTGGCTCCCGAGCCGGATCGGTCGTTACTCCTGGATAGCCGACCGCCAGCTCTAAAAAATGATACCAGGATATAGCCTGCAGGTGCAGCCTATGCCCCGGGAGAGCAGCTCAAACCCGACCGCCGCCTATTTACGGCGCTGGTCAGGAAGTGGTTAATGATTAAGTCGCGAACGATCGCGTAGATCAATACGATTAATGATTTGACTTAAACACAGGAAACCAATTAATACGACTAAAAATACAGCCACAGGTATCCCATTGCAAAGCACCAACAATGGGACCAAACTAGTGGACAACCAGGTCCTGACCTTCCCCTCGGATTCTTCTGCTGCAGAATGGCGTTTTTTGGGTCTATTCTACAGACTGGGTTAATCCATTTTAGATTTTATTACTTGAGGGGGTTATGATACCAGGAATGGAATAGAAGGTTCCTATCACACCAGTATTGATCGTCATCCCCTCCATCAATCTCATTCTCATGGCCTTCAGATCATCAGGACACCCACTCTACAGGTGATCCCATAAGCAGCTTTCCCCGGGGGGGGGGGACTCCAAACTCAGCACAAATAACCTTACTGACAAAGTATCATTTGATAATTACTTCCTTTCTAGGGCTCTTTCATACGAGAGGATCATTCAGGTCCGCCTGAAAAACGGAACCGAACCCGAACGGACGCTCCATTGTCCTCTATGGAGCCGCGGATGTCAGCGGTGACACCAGATCTGCCGAAAAAACAGACGGGTGGAAACCCTATTTTCCATCCGCCGATCGGATCGGATCGGATGAATGCGGACCGTCCTCCATAGAGGAGAATGGAGCTGTGACATGCAGTGCAGAGACGGTCCTGTCATCCACCGGATCAGCGGATGGATCCCCGCTGAGCAGCAGAGCCCATCAAAACGGGCTCTGCTCGTGTGAAAGGGGCCTTACTTCTAAATGTAACAAATATTAAACCGGTCCCAAAAGACCATCAACATCCACATCCCAAATAGAATGATATAAACACAGAAAAGAGAGGCACACGCTGCAGCCAGAGAAAGAAGCCAAGGGGCTTTGAATGATGTCGTTGGTAGGGTCAGCAATTGGTACACAAATGTGTAAAACAAATACAAAATGTATTGATATCAGGGGAGGGCTGGGCCAGGGGTCAGGGTGGCAATTGCCCCCCAGGCCACCCATACTTACATTTGAAATGGCTGGCGGCTGACGATATTTTCTTTTTGTGGAGGAAGTAGGGGCCAGGGGCGCGGCCGCCAACTAACTGCAAGCATAGGGGGGTGCCCAGGGCCGGCCTTACCATGGATGATGTCTATTATAGGAGCCGGTCCAGGAGGCGGGACTTCATATGACAGCGTCCGCGCCAGGTAAGCAGGAGATCCCTGCTCTTTGTAATCCAGCGGCTCTCCTCTCTCTGCATTGCAGGCTGCATTGATGGGCACTGATGAGGCTGCATTGGATGGGCACTGGTGAGGCTGCATTGATGGGCACTGATGAGGCTGCATTGATGGGCACTGATGAGGCTGCATTGATGGGCACTGATGAGGCTGCATTTGTAGGCACTGATGAGGCTGCATTTGTGGGCACTGAGGAGGCTGCATTGATGGGCACTGATCAGGCTGCATTGATGGGCACTGATCAGGCTGCATTGATGGGCACTGATCAGGCTGCATTTGTGGGCACTGATGAGGCTGCATTGATGGGCACTGATGAGGCTGCATTTGTGGGCACTGATGAGACTGCATTGATGGGCACTGATGAGGCTGCATTGATGGGCACTGATGAGGCTGCATTTGTGGGCACTGATGAGGCTGCATTGATGGGCACTGATGAGGCTGCATTGATGGGCACTGATGAGGCTGCATTTGCGGGCACTGATGAGGCTGCATTTGCGGGCACTGATGAGGCTGCATTGATGGGCACTGATGAGGCTGCATTGATGGGCACTGATGAGGCTGCATTGATGGGCACTGATCAGGCTGCATTGATGGGCACTGATGAGGCTGCATTTGCGGGCACTGATGAGGCTGCATTGATGGGCACTGGTGAGGCTGCATTGATGGGCACTGATCAGGCTGCATTGATGGGCACTGATCAGGCTGCATTGATGAGGCTGTATTAATGCATTATTTTTGTTAAACCTCCTTTGTTGCTATTAACATTAAATTATATTACCTTGTATCCTATTTGTCTTTCTTCATAACATCAATACCCATTCTAAAACCAGGTGGGCATGGATGGTGAGCTGATTCAGTGGCTCAATGGGCCACTTGACTGGACTTGCCCCCCAGGCCTAAGGCTGCCAGCGCTCCCCTGATTGATATATAAATGTTAAAAAAGAAATGAATTCATCCAATAAAAAACCTACAATACGTAATTCATGATGCTTGAATCCGGGAAGGATGGACGGAGCATAACTGAGGTATATAAGATACTAGCGACATTGTACATTGACTATGAATCTGGATGTATGGGGCTACCTTGAAGAAGCAGTGGATGTCTGTGAAACGTCGGATTGCTCCGCCCATCCTTCCCGGATTCAAGGATCATGAATTAAGTATTGTAGGTTTTTTATTGGATGAATTCATTTCTTTTTTAACATTTATATATCAATACATTTTGTATTTGTTTTACACATTTGTGTGCCAATTGCTGACCCTACCAACGACGTCCTTCAAAGTCCCTTGGCTTCTCTCTCTGGCTGCAGCGTGCGCCTCTCTTTTCTGTGTTTATATCATTCTATTTGGGATGTGGATGGTGGTCTTTCGGGACCGGTTTAATATTTGTTACATTTAGAAGTAAGAAGGAAGTAATTATCAAATGATACTTTATCAATAAGGTTATTTGTGCTGAGTTTGGAGTTCACCTCATAATGGGCACAGCAGGTGTACAGACCCAGGAACGCTGCACAGGGATGGTGGGAACCCCTCATAATGGGCACAGCGGGTGTACAGACCCGGGAACGATGCACAGGGATGGTGGGAACCCCTCATAATGGGCACAACGGGTGTACAGACCCGGGAACGCTGCACAGGGATGGTGGGAACCCTTCATAATGGGCACAGCAGGTGTACAGACCCGGAAACTCAGCACAGGGATGGTGGGAACCCCTCATAATGGGCACAGCAGGTGTACAGACCCGGAAACTCAGCACAGGGATGGTGGGAACCCCTTATAATGGGCACAGCGGGTGTACAGACCCGGAAACTCAGCACAGGGATGGTGGAAACTCTTCATAATGGGCACAGCGGGTGTACAGACCCAGAAACTCAGCACAGGGATGGTGGGAACCCATCATAATGGGCACAGCGGGTGTACAGACCAGGGATCTCAGCACAGGGATGGTGGGAACCCCTCATAATGGGCACAGCAGGTGTACAGACCCGGAAACTCAGCACAGAGATGGTGGGAACCCCTCATAATGGGCACAGCGGGTGTACAGACCCGGAAACTCAGCACAGGGATGGTGGAAACTCTTCATAATGGGCACAGCGGGTGTACAGACCCAGAAACTCAGCACAGAGATGGTGGGTACCCCTTATAATGGGCACACCGGGTGTACAGACCCGGAAACTCAGCACAGGGATGGTGGAAACTCTTCATAATGGGCACAGCAGGTGTACAGACCCGGAAACTCAGCACAGGGATGGTGGGTACCCCTTATAATGGGCACAGCGGGTGTACAGACCCGGAATTTCAGCACAGGAATGGTGGGAACTCTTCATAATGGGCACAGCAGGTGTACAGACCCGGGAACTCAGCACAGGGATGGTGGGAACCCCTCATAATGGGCACAGCAGGTGTACAGACCCGGAAACTCAGCACAGAGATGGTGGGAACCCCTCATAATGGGCACAGCGGGTGTACAGACCCAGAAACTCAGCACAGAGATGGTGGGTACCCCTCATAATGGGCACAGCGGGTGTACAGACCCGGAAACTCAGCACAGAGATGGTGGGTACCCCTCATAATGGGCACAGCAGGTGTACAGACCCGGAAACTCAGCACAGAGATGGTGGGTACCCCTCATAATGGGCACAGCAGGTGTACAGACCCGGAAACTCAGCACAGAGATGGTGGGAACCCCTCATAATGGGCACAGCAGGTGTACAGACCCGGAATTCAGCACAGGGATGGTGGGTACCCCTCATAATGGGCACAGCGGGTGTACAGACCCAGAAACTCAGCACAGGGATGGTGGAAACCCCTCATAATGGGCACAGCAGGTGTACAGACCCGGAAACTCAGCACAGGGATGGTGGGTACCCCTCATAATGGGCACAGCAGGTGTACAGACCCGGGAACTCAGCACAGGGATGGTGGGAACCCCTCATAATGGGCACAGCAGGTGTACAGACCCGGATACTCAGCACAGGGATGGTGGGTACCCCTTATAATGGGCACAGCGGGTGTACAGACCCGGAAACTCAGCACAGGGATGGTGGGAACTCTTCATAATGGGCACAGCGGGTGTACAGACCCAGAAACTCAGCACAGAGATGGTGGGAACCCCTCATAATGGGCACAGCAGGTGTACAGACCCGGATACTCAGCACAGGGATGGTGGGTACCCCTTATAATGGGCACAGCGGGTGTACAGACCCGGAAACTCAGCACAGGGATGGTGGGAACTCTTCATAATGGGCACAGCGAGTGTACAGACCCAGAAACTCAGCACAGAGATGGTGGGTACCCCTTATAATGGGCACAGCGGGTGTACAGACCCGGAAACTCAGCACAGGGATGGTGGGAACTCTTCATAATGGGCACAGCAGGTGTACAGACCCGGAAACTCAGCACAGGGATGGTGGGAACCCCTCATAATGGGCACAGCAGGTGTACAGACCCGGAAACTCAGCACAGATGGTGGGAACCCCTCATAATGGGCACAGCGGGTGTACAGACCCAGAAACTCAGCACAGAGATGGTGGGTACCTCTCATAATGGGCACAGCAGGTGTACACACCCGGAAACTCAGCACAGAGATGGTGGGAAGCCCTCATAATGGGCACAGCAGGTGTACAGACCAGGGAACTCAGCACAGGGATGGTGGGAACTCATAATGGGCACAGCGGGTGTACAGACCAGGGAACTCAGCACAGGGACGGTGGGAACCTCTCATAATGGGCACAGCAGGTGTACAGACCCGGGAACTCAGCACAGGGATGGTGGGAACCCCTCATAATGGGCACAGCAGGTGTACAGACCTGTGAACTCAGCACAGGGATGGTGGGAACCCATCATAATGGGCACAGCGGGTGTACAGACCCGGGAACTCAGCACAGGG
>BLSH010049582.1:6985-19933 GCA_018402905.1 Glandirana rugosa
TGGGAACTGGTGTTAGTGTGTCTGGAACGTTTTTTTATTACAGAAGTAATAATTCCGACCGTAAAGAAATTCGTGAGAGTAACAAGAACTACCTCCTCGCCCACCATGAAACAAAGGCAATGGGGTGGGCAGGGTGTGAAAAAAACACACGATTCGTGTGACAACCATGTCTTCAACACAATGGAATTGTTTATTGATGACAAATCAATATGTCTAATGAATGACTCATTTTGTATAAAGTATGATAATGACTTCATGAATTTAAATTGATATCAATGGGACATTGTGACGTCACCCCTGCCCCCCGCACGTCCCGGGTCTCTCTCAAATTCGCCCACTACTTGGTGGGCCTGCTTAAGCTTAATGTTACAGGGTAACTATAGTTAAATTTAAGTACTTCAGTAATAGTATGAAATATGTTTTACTCAGTAAGTAATCTGTATAACTAAACAGTAGTTATTTGTTAAGGTAACACAACTTCTGTACCAACAGTGTGCTTAGCACACAAAAAAAGTGTGGGACGGGTGGGGTAACGGAAACAAAGTACCACCCGCTCCTCCATCAAGAACAATGAGAGTGCTTAAAGAAATGCCAGCCTTAATAATGAAGACATTATTTTTTTGCAAGGTCTGTGTGATTGTGGTCAAGGGTATTTAGTCTCCACTGCGCATACGGAGCTCCCATGTGTTGGGGATCCTGGCTGATGGCCTGGTGGTTGGAGTCACTGGAGGGGTTCTTGTAAGTAGCCCCCAGTTCTGTAATAGTTTTACTCCTTCCTTAGGTGACATTATGGTGGTATTTTGGTTGCGGAAGGTAACGAACAACTTGACGGGATATCCCCATTTATATGTAATTTTGCGTTCTATGAGAACCGATGTTACTGGTTCAAAGGCTTTCCTGGCTTGTGCGGTGGCTGCCGAGATATCGTTGAATAGTTTAACTTTCTTAAAGGGTGCTGGTAGTGTACGGAGTGATCTTGCTGCTCTCATAATGTCATCCTTTATATGAAAGAAGTGTATCCTTGCAAGAATGTCTCTAGGGGTGTCCGGAGGCAGATGTTGTGGTTTATGGAGCCTGTGTGTTCTGTCAATGAGGATATCTCTGGTGTGCAGTTCTGGAATTAGTTTGCGGAATAATTGGTGCAAATAGGGGATAATCCCAGGGGTCTCTAATGTTTCTGGGACCCCTCTAATTTTGATGTTATTCCTCCTTGATCTGTCTTCTAAATCTGCGACTTTAAGTCGCAAGGAGTGAATCGCATCAGCTTGCTCATCTTGAATGTCCACAATTGTGTTATGTGCTTTAGTTGAGTCTATTAGGTGTTGTTCAATATGGTCCCTCTGCTGAGTGCATTCTGTCTTGTAATTGATTAACAGATATTTTCAGCTCTCTGTGCAGGTCAGACTGTAATGATAGAAGCATGGCCTTCAGTGTGTGTTCTGTTGCAGGGCCATCTGTAGTGGGGAAGGCCGCTAGTGAGTTGGAGAGGCCTGCTTCATTTGTGGAACTACAAGCGCCATGCTGCTTTTTAACTGGCGGCTGCTTATCAGGGGAATTAGCGAGGGTGTCAGCCATCCTCTTACCTCTGTCTCCCAGCGGGGAGGATGTTTCAGAGTGGATAGGCGATGGGAGCTCCATAGGTTCTAGTTGTGGAGCTGTGTCCTGGGGAGACTCTGGAATCGCCGCTGCTGTTCCGGCCCCGCCGCCGGCGCCATCTTGGGCTCCTTGCTGTCCCGGCTTCATGTAAAAATCTAGGAGTCTCCTTGAGCCTTCTCCTTGGAGTTTCTTTCTGGTCATGCTCCGCGGGGGTCCCGGGTTCTCTCCCCTCTTTTTGGGGTCTGTAATGCTGCTGATGGCGGCTTGGCTGTCGCTATAGCTCGATGGAGGAGCGGAGCCGAGGGATCAGGCGTCCATCTTCGGCAGCGGTCAGACCACGCCCCCCCCCATTCTTCTTTTTGTCCTCATACCTCCATGCACCAGTGAAGAGTAAGCAGGTCTATGTCCCTACCTCTGCCTCTGTGCAGTAACCGTCTGGGTTCAGGCTCTCGCAGTTTCGGAGACCCAGTGCTCGGGCCGCTAAATGCGCTAAAAAGCCTGGGTGCCCCTTCTGTGGGTCTTGATGGGGCCCTGCAGTGTTTCCTCTTTAGGAACGAAATCTGCCATTATGTAAGTGTCTGTGGGCTGAGGCTTGGGAGGGCCAGCTATTTCATACATTTTCCTTTTTTGGCTCCTTGCACCACACAGGGCTGACTATCTCTTTCATTCAGTGCTGTTTCATGTGTGTTCTCCCTTACCTTGGTCTGTTTCTCTTTTGAGTGCCTCCCATGTCTCCATGTTTGTTTGTGTTCTGCTTGCCCATGTGGCTACACCATGCTGCCTGGGGCGTTTTGATGACATCATTGGGCTGCTCTGGCTATCTTGCTTATGGGCAAAAGCCCACCATTGCTAGAAATGAAGGATGCCGTCCTGGGAGAGCTCCCCCTGCTGATTTGTAGGAGGTAGTACACCAAAGAGAAAAAAAAATGTGTGTGTGTGTATGTATATGTGTGTATATGTGTATGTATGTGTGTACATATATATATATATATATATATATATATATATATACGTATGTGTGTGTGTATGTATATATATGTATATATTTGTATGTATGTGTGTGTGTGTATTTATTTATTTTGTTAAAAAAAAAAAAAGTTGTGTGTGTGCATGTATGTATAAATATATATATGTATGTATACTGCATTAATCTGTTTCTTTTACTTAAAAAAACAAAAAAAAAATGGAGAGAAGTGTATGTATATGTATGTGTATATGTATATATATGTGTGTGTGTATACATGTGTGTATGTATACATGTGTATATATATGTGTATGTATTTATTTATTTTGGTAAAAAAATAAAAAAAACTTTTATTTTCTGTTTGTTATGGAGGCATATATTTTTTTTCTTCTCTTTTTAATGTCAAAAGACCTTCTCTCTGTAGTGCTATTTTCCTTTCTGGCTATCCTCATTTCAGCTGGCTGTCCTATCTGTCCTAAAGCCATGAGTCAGTCACCGCTTATGCAAAAAGACCCTCAAATTCAAAGGTACGGGACCACCGTGTTGGTAGGTTTGCAGGAAAAGAGTGCCTCCTTATGCGGATTGCTTTGAGTGTGTTCAGCCCCTCATGCTCATGCTCTCAAAAATCAAGAGCCTGGGAAAGGCGGATGGTCTTCATAAGAGTGTAACTGCAGATGCCGCATCCACTCAAGGGAAAAGGCTCCAAAGAAGACGTCTTATCGCCTCTTCTCCAGAGCAACGCCAATGCCCCAGCAAGAATCCTGCAGGGCCTGTGGCACAGCTCCTGTAGCCAATAGGCTGGTGAGTAAAGACTGCCCGGAGGAGTTTGCAGTTAACAGGTAACACCAGATATCTTTATTAATTATGATGTAAGATGCTATTTTGGACTCCCAGTACAAAGACCCAGTGCTTGGGCCGCTAAATGCGCTAAAAAGGCTGGGTGCCCCTTCTGTGGGTCTTGATGGGGCACTGCAGTGTTTTCTCTTTAGGAACAAAATCTGCCATTATGTAAGTGTCTGTGGGCTGAGGCTTGGGCTACCCTGGTGAGTGGGCAGCCTGCAGATAATAGCTCCTCTTAGGAATACCCGGAGCTGCTTGGTTTCAGTTTTGTTTTACTTCATGGAACAGTGGACCCAGATGGTCATGCAGGCCATTACATGGGCTGGGTGACTAGTGCTTTTTGGGTCCAGGATATAGAAACAGCCGTTGGAGAGGAAATCCATAACGCTGATATCATTCGAACCCTAGCCAAGATGAATGTGTCTGTGAACTTTATTGCAGCAATAATTTCAACCAGGTGCCTGGCCATAGCAATGCTATACTCGGTCACGGCTAGGGGGGCCCTATGGTTGAGACCCTGGGCGGTGTCTTGCTTCCTAAAAACAAGATTGGTGTGAGTCACTTTATGGCAGAAGATCTCTGTTTGGTAGAGAACTGGAGACAGCCATATCATAAGTGACAGGCGGTAAGTCTGATCTGCTTCCATAAGACCGGAAGCAAAAGGAAATATTTCTCCCGGCAGGTTCTGCTTCTCTAGGTCCAGGAAGCCTGGGGCCAGCTGTTAGGCCAGGGTCCCAGGTAGAGGATGTAAGGGAACTCAGGCAACCTTTCACAAGGCCCATAAGTGAAAATCCTTGGGTATACCCCAAGTGCCCACTAAGCCCTTTTGACGAGCGCATGCCCAGACTCTTGAGGTAGGAGCCAGAGGGCACGCTTTATGGGTTTCTGGACAGCATGTTGTACAGATCCTTGGAGGAAGGTATTAGGCACTCATGGTCATTTCAGGGATTCCTCACTGCTCCTCCTCCTGACCATTTCTCTGCCAAATCCACCGCAAAAGCGGGTGGGCTGCTACAATACTTACAGACACTTTAGACTCAGGGAGTCATTGTTCCTGTCCTATTCACAGGAAAGATTGCAGGTTTTCTACCCAACCCTGTTTGTAGTTCGCAGGGGACGGAGGCTAGTGTCCAGTTGTAGATCGAAAGAGGTTAAACCTTGTTGGCCCTCTTGGAGATCTTTAAGATGGAGTCCATTACTTTTACTGTAAAAAAAAAAAAAATGGAGTCCATTAAAACAGTACAAGCAGTCGGCTGAATGCTACTGCTAGATTGTCAGAATGCCTATCCTCACATCCCAAAATTTCCTTTTCCTTCCAAAATAAGTAAGTTTGGTGATTGATTAGACGAATCTCCACTTTAACAGCCTACCTTGTGGCCTATAAATAATAAATATTTCTGAGAATGTTGGCAAGGGTCTCAGTGCCGTGTCAGCTCCGCTCAGAGAACAGGATCTCCGGGTTTGTCACTACCTGGACGTCATTCTTCTTCTATCCAGGGGACTGGAACGATTGATGTCGCACCAAGAGGTCCTCATACATACCCTGCAAAGATATGGCTGGGTTATCAACTTCAAAAAAAAAAAAATTAGGGGAAGAGAAGCTGAATTTCTCCAACCCAACAGTTAGTGCAGATGGGAGAAAGCAGTGACAGTCAGGAAGAGAATTCTGAGGACAGCTACCTTCACTTGTTTGATGGCTTTTCAGTGCCTCAGTCTTCTGGGCTCAATGTCTTCATGCATACCAATGATTCCATGGGCGCCTGCGTAAGTTTCAACTAGGATTCTTAGCGCAAGGGAAGAAACAGGATCGAGCACAGTTGAGAACAGTGTCACTGAGTATGAGTAGCGGTCCATGGTGATGGAAAGACCCTGAGGAAGTCACGGCCCTTTTGAACCATTACACTGGGTCATTGTTATGAATCATGTTGGCAAGACAGCCTGGGAGGCACACTGTGAGGGACTGTCGGTCAAGGCAAATGGACATTTCCAGCCAAGGAGGGTAGTCTCGAATGCGCTGGAAGTTCAAACAGCCTTTTTAGCACTTTAGCCTTGCTACACAGAATCAAGGGAAGATCAGTCTCCTTGCAGTTGAGCAACAGGGTAGCAGTTGCCTATATTCAGTTCCAGGGAAGAACTCTTCCTATCAGCAGTATGCTACTGAGAGAGGTGAAACCCATAACGTCTGTGATGGAAGATCACTAGCAAATTCAGGAAGCAGTTTACCTCCCAGCAGACTTTTGAACACATAGGCAGACCTACTATCATGCAAGCTTCCCAGAGCACAACGAGTGGGTCTACATCCCAGGTCTTCTCTGAGCTGGTCCAAAGGTGGGGCCTACCACAGACAGACCTCTTCACAGATGTGGGTATATCTGGCCTTGTTTCCGCACCCCAAGGTGCAGGGGGCATACGCTCTTGTCTCTCCTTGGGGCTGCAATCTAGATTATATATTCCCCCCCCAACATCTCTTGTAATGAGATTCCTCTAGAGTCTGTCAAGGGAGTACATGGTTGTCATAGCCAATCCTCCATATTGGCCATGAAGCCCTCGGGTTTCCTTGGCCATTCACTTCAGAATACAGAAGACATTTCCCCTAGGCACATATGCAGGCCAGGACTGCAAGCGGGGTGCTAATAGGGGAGGCAGGGGGAACTCGGTTGCTCCAGAGCAATCTCTACTTTGTTGAGTGCTAGAGGGCACTCTACTTACAACATCTATGCCTAAATCTGGAGCAAGTTTGCGTTGTAGGTTGGTAGGGTGAGACGTTGATCCTACTGCCCCCAGCTGTTCTATACTTCCTCTAGGCCGGGTTGGACATGAACCTTCGCCTATCCTCACTTAGCTGGCAAGTGTCAGCTATATTGGCAATAACAAATTCGAATGGGCCAAGAATCCTTCAGTCTGCACGACTTTTGAAGGCAGTCATAAGGATTCAGTTATAAACGGAAAGGAGTCTTTCCCAGTGGGATCGATTGGTGTTGCTGGATCTCTTGTCCATTCAACCGTTTGCTCCAACAAAGCAGTATTTGGTTTGGGCCATTACCTACAAGACAGTATTTATTGCAAAAACTTTAAGCAGAAGTTTGTCTGAGATTCAAGCTCTTGGAGCTTCAAAAAAAAAAGTTTTCTTTACAAAAAGAGTAGAGGGCTGTCTTGTAGGTCATCTTGTATCAAAGGTATCTATTTAACAGACATTTGGGAATTGCCTAAATTTCCAGAACATCACACAGGAAAGTCACACGACCTGGACGTTTTCAAAAAGAAGCACCTGTCCACAATTGGTCTTTTCAGATCATCTAATAAGCCTTTTGTCATTCCAGCCAGGGATCATCAAGGAAAAGAGGTTACTGCCTGAACTCTAGCAGGCTTGGTGGTGCATATAGGGTGAGGGGGCGTAAGCCTCCGTCAGCGGCGGTGCAGTCTCCTAGGCAGCCCACTTGGGGGCATCTAAAGTATCCATCTGTAGAAGTATCATGGTCATCCCAGCATACCTACTCAAACTTTACGGAGTAAACATAGGTGCCTTGTCATCAGAGGACTTTGTAGGAAGGACTATTCAGTCCACTGTCCCATCCTAATTAGAATATTGGTTTGGCAAGTAGAACCCACCCTGTCAGCTAGTTATTTATCACTAGTATGCTGCCATGTTGGCGTCAGGAAAATGGAAAATTGTATGAAATACTTACCGTAATTTTCCTTTCCTGATGTCAAACCATGGCAGCATACGGGCCCACCCTGTGCGTTTCGGTATGTAGCTTGTTACAAAGAATGGGGGGGCGGCTAACTATGCTTTTTTATGCTATTCACGGGTCCTGAGGGAGTAGTCAAGAGGTGGAGCTCTATCACTAGTATGCTGCCATGGTTTGGCGTCAGGAAAGGAAAATTACGGTAAGTATTTGATACAATTTTCCGTTTTTTCAAGGAGACAGAAGTGGGATAGTAATGCTGAGAACAGCATCAACGGCACGGCCCATGTTGGTGGAGTACTCGAAACACCACAATATGGTACACAGGTCTCACATGGAGGCCCACTGGTTGGTGGTGTAGTGGTGCTGTTTCACAGAGCGACTCACCAGTGCATGCTGCAGCTGAAACTCCACTATTGCCTGCTGCTGCTCGCACAGTCTCTCCAGCATGTGCAAGGTGGGCACGTCGCATAGGAGGTGGTGAGCAGGAAGGTCGAAGTTCCACTGCATCGCAGACAGGCGAGCAGCAGCAGGGTGAGAACGCCGAAAGCGTGCACAGACGGCCCACACTTTCTGCAGCAGCTCTGACATATCCAGGTAGTTTTTTAGAAATTTCTGCACCACCAAATTCAGCACATGCACCAGGCAAGGGATGTGCGTCAAACCGGCTAGGCCCAGAGCTGCTACAAGATTTCGCCCATTATCGCACACCACCAGGCCAGGCTTGAGGCTCAGTGGCAACAACCACTCATCGGTCTGTTGTTCAATGCCTGTCCACAGCTGCTGCGCAGTGTGGGGTTTATCAACCAAACATATCAGTTTAAAAACAGCCTGCTGTCATTTCCCCCTGGATGTGCTGAAGTTGGTAGTGAAGGTGTTACGCTGGCCGGATGAGGAGATGGTAGAGGAGGAGGAAGCGCAGTAGGAGAAGGAGGCAACAGGAGGCAAAGAGAAATGCCCTGCAATCCTGGGTGGTGGAAGGACATGCACCAAAAGGCTAGCCGCCTCAGGCCCACCCACCACTACATTTGCCCAGTGTGCAGTTAGCGAGATATAGCGTCCCTGCCCATGCTTACTGGTCCACCTATCAGTGGTTATGTGGACCTTGCCACAGATGGCATTGCGCAGTGCACACTTGATCTCGTCCCGACTTGCTTGTGCAAGGAAGGGATGGCTCATCTGGAAAAGTAGTGGCGGCTGGGAACCACATACTGTGGGAAAGCCACCGCCATCAGGTTTTTAAAACTGTCCATGTCCACCAGACGGAATGACAGCATTTCAAAGGCCAGGAATTTTGAAATGCTGCCATTCAGCGCCAGGGATTGCGGGTGGGTAGGGGGGTACTTCCTCTTTCTCTCCAGTGTTTGGAAGATGGAGAGCTGTAAGCTTCCATGGGACCGTATGGAGATGCTTGGGGACGGTGGTGGACATGGTGGCGTTGCTGTCACATGGTCTGTTTGAGAGTTTATCATTATAAAGCCATCTCCAATTGCATTAGGGAGAGGATCCTGTTGGTGCTCTGAGGGAGAGTTTATCGTTCTAATACCATCTACTACTGCATTATGGAGAGGTTCCTGTTGGTGCTTCGAGGGAGAGTTTATCGTTATAAAGCCATCTCCTACTGCATTAGGGAGAGTTTCCTGTTGAAGCTCTGAGGGAGAGTTTATCGTTCTAAAATCAACTACTACTGCATTAGAGAGATGTTCCTGTTGGTGCTCTGAGGGAGAGTTTATCTTTCTAAAACCAACTACTACTGCATTAGAGACAGGTAACTGTTGGTGCTCTGAGGGAGAGTTTATCGTTCTAAAACCATCTACTACTGCATTAGGGACAGGTTCATGTTGGTGCTCTGAGGGAGAGATTATCATTCTAAAACCATCTACTACTGCATTAGGGAGAGGTTCTAGCTGGTGCTCTGAGGGAGAGTTTGTCATTCTTAAACCATTTACTACTGCATTAGGGAGAGGTTCCTGTTGTAGCTCTGAGGGAGGGTTTATCATTCTAAAACCAACTACTACTGCATTAGGTAGAGGTTCCTGTTGGTGTTCTGAGGGAGAGTTTAACATTCTAAAACCAACTACTACTGCATTAGGGAGAGGTTCCTGTTGGTGCTCAGAGGGAGAATTTATTGTTCTAAAACCATCTACTACTGCATTAGGGAGAGGTTCCTGTTGGTGCTCTGAGGGAGAGTTTATCGTCTTAACACCAACTACTACTGCATTAGTGAGATGTTCCTGTTGGTGCTCTGAGGGAGAGTTTATCGTTCTAAAACGAACTACTACTGCATTAGAGAGAGGTTCCTGTTGGTGCTCTGAGGGAGAGTTTATCGTTCTAAAACCAACTACTACTGCATTAGGGTGAGGTTCCTGTTGGTGCTCTGAGGGAGAGTTTATTGTTCTAAAACCATCTACTACTGCATTAGGGAGAGGTTCCAGTTCATGCTCTGAGAGAGAGTTTATCGTTCTAAAACCAACTACTATTGCATTAGGGAGAGGTTCCAGTTGGTGCTCTGAGGGAGAGTTTATCGTTATAAAGCCATCGCCTACTGCATTAGGGAGAGGTTCCTGTTGGTGCTCTGAGGGAGAGTTTTTCATTATAAAGCCATCTCCTATTGCATTAGGGAGAGGTTCCTGTTGGTGCTCTGAGGGAGAGTTTATCATTCTAAAACCATCCAATACTTCATTAGAGAGAGGTTCCTGTTGGTGCTCTGACAGAGAGTTTATCATTATAAAGCCATCTCCAATTGCATTAGGGAGAGGATCCTGTTGGTGCTCTGAGGGAGAGTTTATCGTTCTAAAACCATTCACTACTGCATTAGGGAGAGGTTCCTGTAAGTGCTCTGAAGGAGAGTTTATCGTTCTAAAACCAACTAGTACTGCATTAGGAAGAGGTTCCTGTTGGTGCTCTGAGGGAGAGTTTAATGCTATAAAGCCATCTCCTACTGCATTAGGGAGAGGTTCCTGTTGTTGCTCTGAGGGAGAGTTTATCTTTCTAAAACCAACTACTACTGCATTAGAGACAGGTAACTGTTGGTGCTCTGAGGGAGAGTTTATCGTTCTAAAACCATCTACTACTGCATTAGGGACAGGTTCATGTTGGTGCTCTGAGGGAGAGATTATCATTCTAAAACCATCTACTACTGCATTAGGGAGAGGTTCCTCCTGGTGCTCTGAGGGAGAGTTTGTCATTCTTAAACCATTTACTACTGCATTAGGGAGAGGTTCCTGTTTGTGCTGTGAGAGAGAGTTTAACATTCTAAAACCAACTACTACTGCCTTAGGGAGAGGTTCATGTTGGTGCTCAGAGGGAGAATTTATTGTTCTAAAACCATCTACTACTGCATTAGGGAGAGGTTCCTGTTGGTGCTCTGAGGGAGAGTTTATCGTCTTAAAACCAACTACTACTGCATTAGGGTGAGGTTCCTGTTGGTGCTCTGAGGGAGAGTTTATCGCTCTAAAACCATCTACTACTGCATTAGGGAGAGGTTCAGTTGGTGCTCTGAGGGAGAGTTTATCATTCTAAAACCATCCAATACTTCATTAGAGAGAGGTTCCTGTTGGTGCTCTGACAGAGAGTTTATCATTATAAAGCCATCTCCAATTGCATTAGGGAGAGGATCCTGTTGGTGCTCTGAGGGAGAGTTTGTCATTCTAAAACCATTCACTACTGCATTAGGGAGAGGTTCCTGTAAGTGCTCTGAAGGAGAGTTTATCGTTCTAAAACCAACTACTACTGCACTAATGACAGGATCCTGTTGGTGCACTGAGGAAGATTTTATCATTCTAAAACCAACTACTACTGCATTAGGGACAGGTTCCTGTTGGTGCTCTGAGGGAGAGTTTATCGTTCTAAAACCATCTACTACTGCATTAAGTATAGGTTTCTGTTAGTGCTCTAAAGGGAGAGTTTATCCTTCTAAAAACATCTACTACTGCTTTAGGGAGAGGTTCCTGTTGGTGCTCTGAGTGAGAGTTTAATGCTATAAAGCCATCTCCTGCTGCATTAGGGAAAGATTCCTGTTGGTGCTCTTGAGGGAGAGTTTATCGTTCTAAAACCATCTATTACTGCATTAGGTAAAGGTTCCTGTTGGTGCTCTGTGGGAGAGTTTATCATTCTAAAACCATCTACTACTGCATTAGTGTGAGGTTCCTGTTGGTGCTCTGAGTGAGAGTTTATCGTTCTAAAACCATCTACTACTGCATGAGGGAGAGTTTATCGTTCTAAAACTAACTACTACTGCATTAGGGAGAGGTTCCTGTTGGTGCTCTGAGGGAGAGTTTATCATTCTAAAACCAACTACTACTGCATTAGGGAGAGGTTTCTGTTGGTGCTGTGGGGGAGAGTTTATCATTCTAAAACCATCTACTACTGCATTAGGGAAAGGATCCTGTTGGTGCTTTGAGGGAATGTTTATTGTTATAAAGCTAAAACCATCTACTACTACATTATATGAGGTTCCTGTTCATGCTCTGAGGGAGAGTTTATCGTTCTAAAACTTACTACTGCATTAAGGAGAGGTTCCTGTTGGTGCTCTGAGGGAGAGTTTATCATTCTAAAAGCATCTACTACTGCATTAGGGAGAGGATCCTGTTGGTTCTTTGAGGGAGAGTTTAACGTTCTAAAATCAACTACTACTGCATTAGAGAGAGGTTCCTGTTGGTGCTCTGAGGAAGAGTTTATCGTTCTAAAACCATCTATTACAGCATTAGGGAGAGGTTCCCGTTGGTGCTCTGAGGAACAGTATAATGTTATAAAGCCATCTCCTACTGCATTAGGGAAAGATTCCTGTTGGTGCTCTGAGATAGAGTTTATCGTTCTAAAAACATCTACTACTACATTAGGGAGAGGTTCCTGTTGGTGCTCTGAGGGAGAGTTTATCTTTATAAAGCCATCTTCTACTGCATTAGGGAGAGGTTTCTGTTGGTGCTCTGAGGGAGAGTTTATCGTTCTAATACCATCTACTACTGCATTACGGAGAGGTTCCTGTTGGTGCTTTGAGGGAGAGTTTATCGTTATAAAGCCATCTCCTACTGCATTAGGGAGAGTTTCCTGTTGTTGCTCTGAGGGAGAGTTTATCTTTCTAAAACCAACTAATACTGCATTAGAGACAGGTAACTGTTGGTGCTCTGAGGGAGAGTTTATCGTTCTAAAACCATCTACTACTGCATTAGGGACAGGTTCCTGTTGGTGCACTGAGGAAGAGTTTATCATTCTAAAACCAACTACTACTGCATTAGGGACATGTTCCTGTTGGTGCTCTGAGGGAGAGTTTATCGTTCTAAAACCATCTACTACTGCATTAAGTAGAGGTTTCTGTTAGTGCTCTAAAGGGAGAGTTTATCCTTCTAAAAACATCTACTACTGCTTTAGGGAGAGGTTCCTGTTGGTGCTCTGAGTGAGAGTTTAATGCTATAAAGCCATCTCCTGCTGCATTAGGGAAAGGTTCCTGTTGGTGCTCTTGAGGGAGAGTTTATCGTTCTAAAACCATCTATTACTGCATTAGGTAGAGGTTCCTGTTGGTGCTCTGTGGGAGAGTTTATCATTCTAAAACCATCTACTACTGCATTAGTGTGAGGTTCCTGTTGGTGCTCTGAGTGAGAGTTTATCGTTCTAAAACCATCTACTACTGCATGAGGAAGAGGTTCCCATTAATGCTCTGAGGGAGAGTTTATCGTTCTAAAACCAACTACTACTGCATTAGGGAGAGGTTCCTGTTGGTGCTCTGAGGGAGAGTTTATCGTTCTAATACCAACTACTAGAGTTGAGCGAACACCTGGAAGTTCGGGTTCTGCTGGTCCGTCCGAACTTCGTGACAAAGTCCGGGTCCGGGTCCGGACGGAACCCGAACGATCGCACGGACAA
>BLSH010049603.1:18576-29921 GCA_018402905.1 Glandirana rugosa
CCCCCCCCCCCCGTCTCCATCCCTCTATCACCTCTTGTCTCCATCACACAACCCCCCATCACTTCCTGTCACCATCCCTCCATCTCCATCCCACCATCCCCATCACCTCCTGTTTCCATTACACCATCCTTTCATTACCACCTGCCACTTATCCAGTGCACACTCACACTGAGAGAGAGAGAGATCCCTGCAGCCTGGCTCGTGGCTGTCTATCAGAGTGAGCAGAGACAGTGTGTGTATCAAACAGTCACACACTCACTGTCCCGACTCTTTTTGGCTGGCTTGAAGAGGAAGCTACTGCACTCACCACTGTCACCAAGAGGGCTGCAGGGTCAGCCAGAGCACGGAGGCAGCAGGAATCAGGAGGATCCATCCATCCGGAGCGTCTGCTCCAGTCAGGTGCTGGCTGGCGGTGGTGTGGCGGGAAAATGCAGTAACCTCATTTAAGGGCAGATGGGCTGGGCAGAGGCACTAGCTGGCAGCAGGAGGGAGTGGTCGTCCAACTCGTCTCAGGGTCAGAATCGGATCTTCTCACTCGCCGCTCAGGAATTTCCGTAATTGCACATGCACAGCTCTGACCGGAGCCGATGGCCACCGTTTTTACTGGCACTTTTCAGCTGCTACGGACTTTTACGGACACCCAAAAAAAACTGCCCTGTTTTTACTGGCGGTCTGTAAATTTACGGACGGTTGGCAACACTGCTTACCAACCGGGCCACTTTTTTACATTTGGTGGTCACAAGCTAAAAACATTTTTTTTGCTAGAAAATTACTTAGAACCCCCAAACATTATATATATATTTTTTTCAAACACCCTAGAGAATAAAATGGCAATTGTTGCAATACCTTTTGTCACACGTTATTTGCGCAGCGGTCTTTCAAGCGCAATTTTTTTTGGAACAATTTAACTTTTTTGAGTTAAAAAATAAGACAACAGTAAAGTTAGCCCAATTTTTTTGTATATTGTGAAAGAGGATGTTACGTCAATTAAATAGATACCATACATGACACGGTTGAAAAATTGCGCGCACTCGCGGAATGGCGACAAAGTCCGGTAATTAAAAAGTTCAATAGGCGACGCTTTAAACATTTTTAACGGTTACCAGGTTAGAGTTACAGAGGAGGTCTTTTGCAAGAATTATTGCTCACACTCTGGCGATCGCGGCGATACCTCACATGTGTGGTTTGAACACCGTTTTCATATGCGGGCGCGACTTACGATTTAAATTTTTTTTTTTTTTTTTTTTAATTTTATTTATTTATTTATTTATTTTTAGCACTGTTCCTTTAGACAAAAAAAAATCTGATCACTTTTATTGCTATCACAAGGAATGTAAACATCCCTTGGGATAGTAATATATGGTGACAGGTACTCTTTTTGGACCCCCCCATCCCTCCTTTGCACTTCACAGTATTCAGATTGCCAAAAACGGCGATTCTGAATACTGTAATTTTTTTAACATTGGCGCCGTTAGCCGCCGTGTAAACCGAAAGTGACATCGATCGAGACCCGATCGGAGCCGATTATGGTTTCTGTCAGGTCTCCTTCAAGCCAGCGGACACGCCGAATCGTCGCTCCGGTCTCCCGGTGGGACGGGAGGCCGGAGAAGAGCGGCGGAAGGCGGCGGGAGGGGGGGATGTCCCCTCCCGCCCCCTGGGGTAACAACCGAGCGGCTCCCGAGCCGGATTGGTCATTACCCCTGGATAGCTGACCACCAGCTCTAAAAAATGATACCGGGATATAGCCTGCAGGTGCAGGCTATGTCCCGGTAGAGCCGCTCAAACCCGACCGCCGCCTATTTACGGCGCTGGTCGGGAAGTGGATATAGAGTCAGTTCAGGCAGTGTAAGAATACATGTATATACAGAATATAGTATATATATAATACGCTGCATTCAGTGTAGACTATATATACATATAGCAAGTGATGGTGCGCAAGTGGGTAGATGCATGCAATGTAAGAAATACGGGCATATGGTGTATAAGAATGGGGAAGGAATGGATGGATAAACTTAAATAATACTGGAAACAGAGAAAAATATATCTATACACCATATACAAAACAAGCAAAATTGGTATATATTAACCAGTCCAAAGGAGTGCACTAAGGGCAGCCCAAAAGTAAGGACCCAGATCACGTAGTCCAGTAACTGCAAAGACAAAGCACAAAGGAAGGCGCCTCTAAGTGCAATATGCTAAAAACATTTAATAGAAGGCAGAATAAAAACACTCACAGAGGTGGAGTAATAGTACGCATATCGGCTGATCATGTAACATGTAGATCGCTGTCACTCTTAGGGAGATCCGGGATGTGATGAGCCGGGGCCAACTCCTCTGTTCATCCGCGCCGTACCTGGATGTGAAAGCCGGCTGGTAGGAGGCGGGAGCGAGGCTTGGAACACAGCTGGGCGGAAGTCCTAGCGTGACAGCGTCATCAAAATGCGACGCAATGCGATGTGACGGTCAACCCAAGGCAGATGTCTTTTGTCTTGGAGTTGACAAAATTCTGTCTGACCCATAATTATTTTCAATTTGAATCAGATTTCTTTCTCCAGACCCAGGGCACAACCATGGGCGCAAATTTTGTGCCCTCCTATGCCAATTTGGCTATGGGCCTATGGGAGGATCGGTATATCCATACAAATAACCCCTTTGCATCACACATCATTTTCATGGGTAGATATATAGATGACATCGTCATCATATGGGACGGTCCCTCCAACACCATGGTAGATTTCATCACATATTGTAACAACAACCCATATGGTCTGGCTTTCACCCATGTCACTGACCCTCATATGTTGGTCTTCTTGGACCTTGAACTTAGCCACACTGAACACACCATAGTGTCTAAGAATCATAGAAAACCTACAGCGGGGAATTCATTCCTTCACTACCGGAGCTGTCATTATCCACCTTGGATCCGCAATATTCCCAAGGGGCAGTTTTGCAGGATCAGACAGAATTGTTCCTTGGATAAGGATTATGCAGAGGAAGGAACCATTTTAAAAAGGAAGTTCTTGGATAAAGAATAAACGGAGAGGTTGGTCGAGGAAGCTTTCCGATCTTATCAGAAAGGGAAACCAACTAGACCCAAAGAGACTAACCCTCCTCAACCTATCAGGTTTGTGACTATGTTCCACAACCAATCTCGTAAAATGGAGAATATTTTCTCTAAGCATTGGGATATTCTACTCCAAGATCCCAACCTCAAGCACTCCCTCCCACCCAGGCCCAAAATTACATACCGTAGGGCACCCAATCTTAAAAGCAAAGTGGCACCTAGTAAGTTGAAGACCCCACTTGCGACCTTGGTGCAACAGCCCACGTTGTTTTCCCTCGTGGGCATGTACCAATGTCGAAAAAAACCCTGTAAAACCTGTCACTTCGTAAGACACAGACAACAGTCTTTTGAAGTGAAGGGACGAACTTACCCGATAGCAGAATTCTATACATGTGCTTCGGACTTTGTAATTTATGGGTTGTCCTGCCCATGTGGCCTAGTATATGTTGGACGTACTACACGTACATTAAGGTGTCGTTTTGGACAACACAGGAGAGCCATAGAAGGAAAAAGGATTTCCACAGTGTCCCTAGACACTTTCTTGAGGTACATAAGGGCTCTACAGAGGGTCTATCAGTGTGGATCATAGAGCAGGTACCCAGAGGTCTCACCTTGGCAGAACGCTTCAAAAGGTTGTGCGCAAGGGAGACTTTCTGGATATACACCTTAGATGTCCTTTCTCCAGGAGGCCTGAATGAATGCATAGAGGTATCTACCATTCTTTAGCCCCCCCCCCCTTCAGTTTGACGCCCCTGTTGACGTTCACTTAGTGGTTGTTGATGTGTGTGTTCCTCCCCCACAAACATCATATGTTGACAGCTACACACTCACTGTACCTACGAATTTGTTCTTTAATAGATGTCATAAGAGATTCCTAGTGTGTTTTTAGGTCCTTCATCATTTATTCTATGCGTGCTTATGGTGTCATACCTCTAAATTTAGATTCATTTGGAGTAATCTATTATCATTATATGTATATAACACATTACAATCAGACTGTGGCCTCAATACATATTCAAATCAATTTTTGGACATCTACTTACATTTGGATTTGTGTTTACATAACATATTGTGGTTGCCTAAATTAGACTGTGGCCCAAATATAATCTTTCTAACTATACCACAGTTTTTCTGTCACTCACATGGGGACATATAGGTTTAAGTATATGTGTATAGATATATACACTTTATTTTTCCTTTTCTTTTCTCTTCCTTCTCCCCCCCTCCCCCCCTTCTCTTTTTTTCCCCTTTCTCATTGGTGAAACTTTAGGGGTCCATTGATTCTTATTGATTTTCATGTTATTTATGGTTATTTATTTATTTATAAGTATCTTATGAGTGATTTTTATGAGTGATTATTACATCAATTATAATTTGCTTAGTTTTTATATATATTCTTTGGTCAATATTAATCAATTAGCTGATTTTATGGGAGCATTTTCCATGATATTTTATTGTTCTGATGCTTTTGCTATTCACATAGGGATGAGCTCGCATATTCCATTGAACGCTCTATCTTCTATTCCATCCTCCTGCCAGCAGGGGTCCTCATAGACTATTTAAAATGTAGATAGGAGCACATTCAATACACTGATCCTTCTCGATTGCCTGAGGAAGTGGCGCAGGACACACACCACCTGACCTGCCAGCCGACGAAACGCGTCGCATTTTGATGACGCTGTCACGCTAGGACTTCCGCCCAGCTGTGTTCCAAGCCTCGCTCCCGCCTCCTACCAGCCGGCTTTCACATCCAGGTACGGCGCGGATGAACAGAGGAGTTGGCCCCGGCTCATCACATCCCGGATCTCCCTAAGAGTGACAGCGATCTACATGTTACATGATCAGCCGATATGCATACTATTACTCCACCTCTGTGAGTGTTTTTATTCTGCCTTCTATTAAATGTTTTTAGCATATTGCACTTAGAGGCGCCTTCCTTTGTACTATATATACAGCTCATTCATTGTATAGTATATAGAGTCAGTTAAGGCAGTGTAAGAATATATATATATATATATATATATATATATATATATATATACACACATATATATATATATATATATATATATATATATATATATATATATATATATAGCATCTCACAAAAGTGAGTACACCCCTCATATTTTTGTAAATATTTTATTCTATCTTGTGCATTCAGCGGTGTACAGTATATAATACAGTTTAGTGCGTTGTTAAAAAAAATCCCCATCATGTCCGGAAGGCCACCAAGGAGAGGCAGACACTCCCATGCCACTAAAAGAGGGCAAGCAGCCTCTGTGTCTACAGTGAAAAATGGTGGTGGCGGGCATGGTGCATCCTCTGCAAGCTTGTCCTTTTTTTCTGCTGTTGGCCGTGTTATTGAGCCACAACATGCAGAAGAGTTGGTGGAGTTAATAACTAAGCCGTCCTCATCCTCCTCATCTTCTGTCACCCAGACTCATACTAGTTTGTCTTCCACCCACTCCTTGTCCACAGTTACTCCTTCTGTAGCCCCACCATCATGCATGGAGGAGTCACCAGAATTATTCCACCATAGTGTCGGTTACATGCTGATGGAGGATACACAGCAATTTGAAGGTTCCGATGTTGTTTCCCAGGTTGAGGAAGGGAGTAACATGAGCCTAGAGAGAGGGGGTGCCACAGAAGGACAAGAAACTAACAGTCATGTTCCCCCCATACTGCCAAGTTTACTCCAGTGACAAGGAGGGAGGGGATGATGAGGACACTGACTGTACTTGGGTGCCTGAGAGAAGAGAGGAGGAAAGTGAGGAGGAGGCACAACTCCAAATAGGCAGGATGTCCTCCAGGGGCCTGCTGACTTCCAAAACTTCAATGGTGTGGGCTTTTTTTTAACACTTGTGCAGTAGATCGCACTGTTGCTGTTTGAAATTTATGTAGAAGCGGATCAAGCGTGGCCAGAACAGCAGCCGCTTGGGCACCACATGCTTGACAAGACAAATGACAACTTGCCATGCAGTCCGTTGGCAACAGCACCTGAAAGAGCCACATCATAAAACAATGCAGACTTCTCCTCATCTGTGACCTCAACCCTTACTATACCTCCAGTCCTCTCAAAAGCCAGCACTGAGAGGAATGAAGGTCTAGCAATGTGTGCCACAAGTACTTGCAGCTAAATTGCTAGCACTACAACTGCTGCCTTTTCAGCTGGTAGACTCTGCCCCCTTTCGTGAATTTCTGTAATGTGCTGTACCACAGTGGCAGGTTCCAAAAAGATATTTCTTTTCACGAAAGGTCATTCCAGCTCTCTACCATCATGTGGAAGGTAATGTTTTGGCCTCCTTGGACAGGGCGGTCAGCAACAAAGTTCATATTACCCCTGACTCATGGTACAGCAGACGCTACCTTTCCTTCGGGGCGCACTGGGTAACTCTTCTGGCAGCTGGGAAGGATGCAGGACAGGGTTCAGTGTTGGAGATAGTTACGCCACCATGCCTCCAAAAAAATGGTGGTGATTCTGCCACATCTGCTCTGCTTCCTACACCCCCTCCTCTTCTTCTTCCTTTGTGGCCTCTTCTGCAGCAGTGTCCTCTGAACCAGCAGTGTTTGCAAAGCCTTCTTGGGGCTACGCAAGCAGGCTAAAAGATGCCATGTGGTGCTTGAGTTGGTCTGCTAGGGGACAGGAGCCACACATGGGCAGACATTCTGTCAGCTCTGCGGGGGCAGGCTTAGAGGTGGTTGATGCCATGGCAGCTTGAGCCAGAAATGGTTGTATGCGACAATGGCACCAACCTTCTCTCTGCCCTCTGACAGGGACACTTGACACATGTTCCCTGCTTGGCACACATCCTGAATTTGGTGGTGCAGCGTTTCTTGAGCAGGTGCCCAGGCTTACCAGATGCTCGGCTGACTGACATTCAGTGGGAATTGAACCTGCCCACCTACCGCCTCATTTGAACATGCCCACCAGGTGAAACTCAACATTGGCAATGCTGCAGCGGCTGCATGCACAGCAGAGGACCATCAATGAGTACCTCTGTGAGTATGGCACCAAGACAGGGTCACGTGAGCTTGGTTTACTTTTGCCACGCCAGTGGCTACTGATCAAGCATGCATGCACTGTCCTGTCACCATTTCAGGAGGCCACAAGGATGGTGAGCAGCGACAATGCATGCATCAGTGACACTGTCCCTCTAGTCTTCTTGCTGGAGCACACGCTTCGTGGAATCATGGATAGGGCACTTGAGGCAGAACAGAGGGAGGAAGAGGGGGACTTCCTTTCCCCTCAAGGCCCTCTTTATGCAGATGGCATTCCTGCAGGGCCACCAAAGACACAGGAAGAAGAGGAGGAGGAGGATTGTGTGAGCATGGATGTAGAGGATAAAATGCAGCAGTCTTCAAGGGATGGTTTTCAGTCCCCAGAAACCCAAGGAGTTGTACGTGGCTGGGAGGAGGTAGTTCCTGACAATGTCACCGTGAGTGACCCAGAGGACTCTCATGTCTGCTCAAACTTACGATCCATGGCCTCCCTGATTCTACAAGGCCTGCGAAAAGACCCCAGGGTTCGTGGTATCAAGGAGAAGGGTCATTACTGGCTGGCAGCCCTTCTTGATCCACGTTACAAGGGTAAAGTTGCAGAGCTCTTCCTGCCTAGGCAGAGGATGAAATATCTTTAGGATAGCTTGAAGAAAAGTTTGTGCAACGCCTTTCCAGACCCAGGGTTACCATTTTCTGCTGCTGGACAAAGAGTTTCTTGGGCTTCCTTCAGTCAGAGGAAGAGTGGTAGAGAAAGTGGCCGACTGACCAATGCCTTTAAACAATTCTTCAGTCTTCAGCGCCCAAGGCTGATAGGTTCAAGCAACCATTGTCATCATCTGCATTATATGGTGCAGGAATATCTAGGGGCAAGAGCAGACTTGGAGACCTTTCCAACTGAGCATCCACTGAGTTACTGGGTCTTGAGGATGGACCACTGGCCTGGACTTGCTCAATATGCAATCAAGCTACTGTCCTGTACTGCATCCAGCGTGCTTCCTGAACAGACATTCAGTGCTGCTGGAGGGTAACGGATCAAAGAGTGCGCCTATCCACAGATTCCGTTGATAGGCTCACATTTATAAAAATGAATCAGTCCTGGATCAGCAGCTATCAAGCCCCTGATGCAACTGATTGAATTTACTAGGGATCTGGGATCCCTTGAAGACTGCCTATGCTGCCTATACTATTCCTCCTGAATCCTCATGATGCTAGCTTCCAACAATATATAGGGCACAACCAACACCCAAGGCCCAATTTTTCTGCACCTGTTTTACAGGGGCATGTCATTACAATTTTAAAATAATTTTTAACAGCAGGGCCCGTTCCTGCGCCCAACAAGATTAACTGTGAGGGGTTACAGTGTTCTGCCGCCACCGACACCCAAGACCCAATTAATCTGCACCTATTTGCCTGGGGCATGTCATTATAATTTTTAAAATAATTTACAACTGTAGGGCCTGTTCCTGCTTCCAACAAGAGTAACTGCGAGGGGTTACAGTGTTCTGCCACCACCACCAACACCCAAGGCCCAATTTTTCTGCACCTGTTTGACTGGGACATGTCTTTACAAATTTTAAAATAATTTACAACTGCAAGGTCTGTTCCTGCTTCCAACAAGAGTAACTGTGAGGGGTTACAGTGTTCTGCCACCACTAACATCCAAGGCCCAATTTTTCTGCACCTGTTTGATTGGGGCATGTCATTACAATTTTTAAAATAAATTACAACTGCAGGGCCTGTTCCTGTACCCATCAAGAATAACTGCAAGGGGTTACAGTGTTCTTCCAGCACCACCACCAATACCCAAGGCCCAATTTTTCTGCACCCATTTGCCTGGGGCATGTCATTACAATTTTTAACATAATTTACAACTGTAGGGCCTGTTCCTGCTTCCAACTAGAGTAACTGCGAGATGTTACAGTGTTCTGCTACCACCAACACCCAAGGCCCAAGTCTTCTGCACCTGTTTGACTGGGGCATGTCATTAAAATTTTTAAAATAAATTACAACTGCAGGGCTTGTTCCTGCACCCAACAACAGTAACTGCGAGGGGTTACAGTGTTCTGCCACCACTACCAACACCCAAGGCCCAATTTTTCTGCACCTGTTTGACTGGGGCATGTCATTAAAGTTTTTAAAATAAATTATAACTACAGGGCCTGTTCCTGCTCCCAAAAAGAGTAACTGCGAGGTGTTACAGTGTTCTGCCACTACCACCAACACCCAAGGCCCATTTTTTCTGCACTTGTTTACCTGGGGCATGTCATTACAATTTTTTAAAATAATTTACAACTGGGGGGGCGTGGCTGGATGTGACCACGGCAGGACGTTTCTGAGAGGCGCTCCGCAGTGATCCTGTATTAACATCCGAATACCGGCGGACTATTGGCCTGTGGGTTGCATAGCTGCAGGCTATGGGTTCCCCAGACCTCTGGGATGCCATCCAACATGGGGAGGATGAAAGTGAAGCAGCCGCCGTCAACATCTTCAGTGAAGGACAGGACAGTGGGCCTCGCCTCCACCATCTTGGATCACCTGACGCCATCCCCGCGTGCCAAAACAGCAGCGGCGAGGGCGCAAGGATGTCCGGGGTAGAGAGCCGAGAAACTCAGCTGAAGGCCCTGGACTCCCTGGGGCACCAGGTGGAGGCGATCACGGGGCCTATCCTGGAGGCACTGGCGGCGCGCAAGGCCGAATTACTGATCCACATGACCAGTGAATGTGCGCTGATCCGGCAGGACATAGACAAGGTGCGTGGCCGGGTGACTGCAGCTGAGGATCGGATCTCAGAGGTGGAAGACGCCACACACTCACATGGGTCGCAACTAGCGGAGCTTCATGATCTGGCAAGATCGTTGCACAACAGGGCTGACGATGCAGAAGACCACCAGAGACGCAACAATATACGGGTGGTGGGGCTGCTTGAGGGGGTGGATGGCACTAAAGCAACGGTCTTTGCAGAGACCTTTTTCAAGGACCTTCTGTCTTTGTCCCCTACTTATGTGGTGGAGAGGGTGCATAGAGTACCCAAGGGCAACCATCCCCTGGGTGCCTCCTCCAGACCTTTCCTAGTCCGGCTGCTCAATTATAGAGACAGAGACATGATTTTGGCCGAAGCCAGGAAACATCAGGAGCTCCGCTTTGAGAATGCTAAAATCATGTTGTTTCCTGACTTTTCTGCAGAAACCCAAAGAAAGCGTCGCTCCTTCATTGATGTTAAGAAACGCTTGAGAGCCAAGAATATTCAATACAGCATGTTGTACCCCAGCAAGTTAAGGGTGCAGCACAAGGGTACTGTGAAATTCTTTGAAACGCCGCAGGAGGCATGTGATTGGCTGGACAGGGACCCGTAACGCTGAGTCAGCTGCTTGGTGAGAAATGTGTTGCTGCTATGTCGCACCATTAGGCCCGTGAACTTTGCACTAATGCAGTTTGCCTTTGGATTTATATGTTTGGATTCCTGATACCTTTACCTAACATTCTTCATGGGTTTCCTGTCTTTGGATGGTTAAGGATATGACCTAACTATTGCTGGGGGGGACTGTTGTTCCCCCCAGTTTTTCATCCTGCTGGCAGAGTGTCTCGGATATCGGACAACTCTACAGTGGTTTTTGAGTTTTGGACCATGTTGGAAGTCCAAGTTTGGGTACAAGCTGATCCTCAAGGAATGGGCCCAAGCCCAGGTTTTTGTTTTTTTGATGGGCATGAAGGCAGGGATTGTTTTTCCACTGGCTTCTTTGCTTCTAGATTGTTGCAAATCCTCCACCGAACTCTTACTCCACCTACTGGGGTGCTACCACGTTTGTTGCTGGACTGGCTGGGAGATCCTTGGAACCAGTGTGCTCTTAGTGTAACTCTTGGCTAGGTTATTACGCATAATCTCATGGAATGTGTGTGAGATGAACGATAAATACAAAAGAGCAGCTTTAATTATCTCAAACCCATCAAGCCACATAGCATCCTCCTCCAGGAGACTCACCTGGATGGCAGTGGAGTCTTGTTATTAACCACTTCAGCCCCGGAAGGATTTCCAGCTTTAGGACCGGAGCCCTTTTGGCGATTCGGCACTGCGTCGCTTTAACTGAAAATTGCGCGGTCGTGCGACGTTGTACCCAAACGAAATTTGCGTCCTTTTTTTCCCCACAAATAGAGCTTTCTTTTGGTGGTATTTGATCACCTCTGTGTCATTTCTGATCGCCGCTATAAACAAAAGAAGAGCGACAATTTTGCAAAAAAAAACCAAATTTCTTACTTTTTGCTAGAATACAAATCCAAAAAA
>BLSH010049603.1:29945-40010 GCA_018402905.1 Glandirana rugosa
CACTCGCGCGCGGCGGCCACAAGCCCCTCCCGGTCCCTCGCCCACACCGCCGAAACTAAAGGCGACCGATGGGCGCTACCGGGGGGGCCTCGCTTCCTTGCCTTCCAGGCACATACATTTGTGCCTGGAGGCAAGACACACTCCCCCTTCCCGACACTAGTGTCGGAAGGACATATGCTTCCGACACTGGTGAAGGGAAGGGGTCGATCCCGTCAGGGGTATGTCAATCTTGTGCGGGTCCCTTGTATCAATTGGGAATCTCGCGGGGGACGTCCAATTGGGGAATGTGTCATTAGGCCCTAGCTGGGGAAGGGAAGTGGTCACAGCCTTCGTATACAGGAAGGCTGTGATCACAGCCCTTCCCCCTCACACAGAACGGAGGTCCGTGTTTACATACACGGACCTTCCGTTCCTTCGCTCCGGGGGGGCCATCGCGGGTAGCCAGCGGAAATCAAAGCCGCCACACCCGCTCCCTGGCCCTCCCCGAACACCGGCGGCGCGCGCTCACAGTGCGCGTTATCGCAGCCACCGTCGTATGACGGCGATTTGCGATAACGAGCCATTTTGCCGCCGTCAACCTGCGGTTGTCGGTCGGCAAGTGGTTAAGGAGACCCTGAGTGCAGAGGGCGCTACACGAAACCTACTCCACTTTTGCTAGGGGGGTTACCATAATCATTAGTAAGCAGATTCCTTCCACCATACATCAGGTGCTCTCTGATCTGGGGGGGGGGGATATGTGGCGGTGGTATTAACGGTGCGGGTGTTAAATGTATACTTGCCTACTCCTGTGCAGCACCAGGTATTGTTCGACCTGTTGGCTAAGTTGGCCCCTCATGCGCACCTTCCTGTGGTGTGGATGGGGGACTACAATTCTATTCTGAGTACTGCTTTGGATTCATCTAATGTTAATAGTGGCTGCTCTACAGATCTGGTTTCCTGGGCGGCAGCTGCCAGACTTAAGGAATTGTGGCGCTGGAAACACCCGCAGACAAGATGTTTTTCTCATATCTCTAAAACTCACCGCTCGGCGGCTAGAATTGATCTTGTGTTTGGTAATCATTTCATGCAAAACTTGGTGCACAGGGTGGAGCACTTGGCTGGGGGCCTGTCGGATCACAACCCCCTAGAGATTGTCTTGAGGTTGGGCTCTGCTCCTGGGGGAGGGGGATGGCGCCTAGCGCCGGGATGGTTGGCGGAGGAAAAGGTGGTCTCACAACTGCAGACCTCGATGGCGGCATATTGGGCTGCCAACGAGGGCTCATGTGACCCACCAATCGTATGGGACGCCTTTAAGGTAGTAGCCCGGGGGGAATGTATTTCTTCCATAAAATCAGTTTGTAAGGACCATAATAAACTGATGCAGAGGTTGTGGGAGGAGGAGAGGGAGAGAGCTGAGGCTCACGCTGGATCTCCATCGGATGAACTTCTTGTGCCTCTGCTGGAGGCCCAGCGCCTGATTTCATTACATTGCACAGAATTGGCTCACACGGAGGTGAAGGACAGGGCGCAGTCTATTTTTTATCAAAGAGAAAAAAATGGGAAATTGCTGGCCCTTTTGGTAGAGGATAGGTCACCCCTGCCAAACATCCCTAGCATCAGAACGCAGACCGGGGAATGTGTCTCGAACCCATCAGAGGTCATGGAGATATTCACCGATTACTTTACCAGACTTTACGCTCCTATATCCCCTTATGACAGGGAGGATCTAGATGCCCTATTGGCACATTTACCCATACCCACCCTTTCCAATGCGGATAAGGACATGCTGGAGGCTAAAATTACCTGAAAAGAAATAGAGACTGCTATTTTTTCCTTCCCGCCGGGGAAGGCACGGGGACTGGACGGATTCCCAGCGGATTTCTACAAGACCTGTGCCGAGTCTCTTTCCCCCAGGCTGGAATCCTTATTTGAGTACTGTCTGGAGAACCGAACCCTGACGAAATCTCTGCTTGAGGCCTACGTGACACTGTTGCTTAAGCCGGGCAAAGATCCCCTGGAATGTTCTTCCTACCGCCTGATTGCGCTGTTGAACATGGACCTCAAGATACTGACAAAAATATTGGCTTCCCGGGTAGCTAAAATTACATCCACATTGGTGGACGTTGACCAGACCGGGTTCATGCCCGGGAAGTCGACGGACACTAACCTTAGACAGATGTTTACACACCTACAGCTGCCGAACAAAGGCCCTTCTCCGAGGGTATTGGAGTCGATTGACATTGAGAAGGCCTTTGGTTTGGTAGACTGGCAATTTATACAAAGGGTTCTGGAGAAAATGGGGTTTGATCCTAGGTTTCGGGGTTGGATTTCAATGCTATATAGTTCCCCTAAGGTGGCACTGAGGCTAGGTATGGAGATATCCCAGTACTTCAACATAGGCCGGGGAACCAGACACGGGTGCCCCCTCTCCCCCTTTCTGTTCTGATTGGTGATGGAGCCAATCGCAATAGCCCTTAGAGCCGCTAAACCCTCAGGAGCCATTAAAGTGGGACCCATACATGAGTGCCTGGCATTATATGCCGACGACCTTATACTGTTTTTGAAAGATCCTAGAGAATCCTTACAGATGGCCCTGACTGTTCTCAATACCTTTACTAAATTCTCTTGGTTGAAAGTAAACCGGGGAAAGTCCTCAATCCTGGCGCTGGATATGGGGGGTTAGGGAGGCTGCGGACCCGAGCACTGCGCTTAAATGGGTAGATTCCCTAACATACTTAGGAATTAAAATTTCTGCTGATGTCAAGGACTATATGTCCCTTAATTTGCTGCCCCTGCTGTCTCCATGCAAAAGCAGAATTCAGGGTTGGTCGAGACTTCCGTTGTCACTTGTGGGAAGAATAGCCCTCCTCAAAAGGAAGCTTCTCCCGGTCATTCCTTATTTCCTCAGAAATGCTCCAATATGGGTACCCAAATTGTATTTTAAAAAATTAGATAGCTTGACCAGCACGTTTCTCTGGTCCCCTGGGCCAGCCCATTTAGGTCTTAAAACGCTCCAGGAGCCACAGGGTCAGGGAGGCTTGGCCCTCCTTGACTGGCACAAGTATTACATCGCGGGCCAAATGGTGTTTGCGCACCGTTAGCTAACGGAAGAGGAGGGAGACTCGGCTACGGTACTTGAAGCAGCTCATTTGGGTTCTCTGCAAAGTCTGCGCCTAGCCATAAACAGGGGACAGTGAGTTGGCCTTCCGTTGACGGATTCCATGAGGGCGGTTTTTCGGGTGTGGGAGGTGGCTCTGGGGTGGGCATGTCCGAGTTATTCGGGTGTGTCCCCATCGGCTCCACTATGGATGAATCCTAGGCTCCAGCATTTCCTGCAGCACCCAGATCCGGTGCTGTGGGCGATCAGAGGAGTCAAGACACTAGGGGACATTACTAGGGATGGGGACCTTCTTACCTTTGACCAATTAAAAGATAGGCATGACCTGCCCAACTCCTATTTTTTCCATTTCCTCCAGGTCAGGCATGCCTTCCGGGCACAATTTGCAGATCAGAGGGTGGAGGCATTGCTGTCTGGCGTTGAATCTCTTAGCAACTAAGGAGCTACCAAAGACGTTATCTACGGTCTATAAGGAATTGTTTAGAAAAACTCCACCAGTGGTCACTAGATGTAGGGAATATTGGGCAGCAGAGGTGGAAGACCTTCAGGGAGAGGACCCGAACGAGATGTGGGAGCAGCCCTTTAAACACTTGGTATCCGCTAGAGATAGGCTGAATCAGTTAAAATTCATTCATAGGTTTTATTACACGCCAGCTAGGTTGGCAAAAATCGATGCTCACACTCCCCGGCAGCAGCGGACCACATTTTTTGGAAATGTGCGCAAATTCAGGCGTTCTGGGGGGAAGTGACCTCCTATATATCCTCCTTGATTTCTGTCCCTGTTCCAGCGACCATCAGAGTATGCCTACTGGGCTTGGTGGAGGAGGTTGTCCAGTCCAGGGAGCTTAAAACATTGCTGAATATTTAATTTTTTTATGCTAAGAAAGCTATTTTACTGCACTGGAAAAAGGTGGCTGCTCCCACGCTATCGTTATGGAAGGGGTTGGTGAATGCTATGGTCCCCTTCTATAAAGCCACTTATGTTAATAGAGGTTGTGTTAAAAAAATTCAATAGAGTATGGCAGGCATGGCTGGACGAATCATCCACGGCAGGGTGAATAGTTGATACAACGAAGGGAAGATAAGATGATGGTGGGCTAGAGGGCGTCTCGAATATGTTAACAATGCACTGGGTAGCATAGGGTACTGATTCCTAAATTCTAAAATACCAGGATATTGTCTTGGGAGTCCGATTAAGGATTGGGGGAGGTGGGAGGATTAGACTCAAGGTACTCTGGTAAATGATGCCCTGACTGTCTGGAGGCATAAGAAGCTGGTGGGGGTAGGGTTAGAGTGGGGGGGACCAGTTGGGATGAGGGTCTGTTTTATGTTATGTTTCTGTTTGATTAGACCTTAGGTCTGGAGGTGGCCGGCCTAGCAGCGCCTTGCTGGGGTATGTTATGCCACCTGCGTGTGGTCGGTTGTATTGTGCTGTACTATGATTAAAAACTTAATAAACAGAATTTTTCCAAAAAAATTATTTATAACTGCAGGGCCTGTTCCTGCTTCCAACAAGAGTAACTGCGAGGGGTTACAGTGTTCTGCCACCACCAACACCCAAGGCCCAATTTTTATGCACCTATTTGACTGGGGCATGTCATTACAATTGTATTTTAGTGCAGTCCCCGTAGAATATATATTATACAATTAAGACTATATGGTGCAGTCAGTGTAGTATATATAACACAGTGTATTGAAGTGGTTAAAATTTTTAAAAAAGGGCCCGGTTTGGATTTTTTCAGTGATTTTTTATCTATATTGCCGGGAGCCGGCAATACATTGCAGCCGCAAGCGATTTTAAATGACAACTTTTCCTTTAGAAATGTAATTTTGCAGCGGCACTGTTCTAAACATCACACAGATGCGCCACTTTACAGGAAGACCAAGGGACCCCCCCCCCCCCCGACACTATATTTAAAGGAATATTTCACTTTTATTTTTTCACTTTAAGCATTATTAAAATCACCGCTCCTGAAAAATCGATTCTTTTAAAAACTTTTTTTTGCATTGATACATGTCCCCTAGGGCAGTACCCGGGTCCCCGTACAGTTTTTATGGCAATAGCTTGTATTTAAGCCTTTAAAATGAGAACTTTTGATTTTTCCACTGGACCAAAAGAATCTTCGCAAAGTGTCCTTGATGAAGTATCTTCACAAAATGTCTTTTGCGCAGTATTACTTTACGACTGTAATGGCCCATAGCCCAAAGGATCTTCACAAAGTGTCCTTGCAAAGTGTTTTCTCCCAGGTGGTGAAGCAATAGCAGCTTTTGATGTCCCCTCCTTCATTTGTAAGGGTAGAAGGGAATAGGATTTGGGAAAGGGCCTCTAGCCCTGGTAGCAACAGGTTATTGTAGTACATCTTCGGGCTCAACAGCCCCTGGACACAACGGTCCTTAAACTTGACCAAGAACCTGGCATACCTCAATAGTAGTGATCTGGATGAGGGATAAGTACAATCTTGCATTCAGCACTCACGATGCTGATGGCCCAAGCTTGGCCTTTCCTGCCTGGATGGTTGACTTCCACTCAATCAATATGTATCGACCACCCCAGATTCCAATTTTCTTTGCTAGAGAGGAAGGCTTCCCATAGCTGAGACGTGGATGGGTTCCAATGCAGCTTGGGGACATAAAGGAAGTTCCAGACCACTTCATCACACCAGGCTTCCCTCTTACTTTTAATCTTCTCCATTATCTTCCGTGGAGCACCATATTCCAGGGCCATCTTCTTCTGAATGAACCTTTGAAAATGAGAGAACCTGGGAAGTCTCTGCCTATCTCCTCTCCCAGGTGGGGCATACAGGGTCTCCACTTTGGTGATCAGGAGTCATTCTGTGCTCTAGCCCGAGCATAGGTGTGGGGTGTGGATAAATCTGGGACCCTTGTGGCATGCCTCACAGAATCCAAGGTTTTTGGCACACTCCATCCAGACAACTTCTTTGTTCCTCGGTCCCCGAACCCCATTCTCCCCATACTCTTATTCCCTCTTCCAGGGATCGGAATCAGTACCTGAATCTGGGTGACCCCACATCAATAATCCCTGCCTACTCCTCACTGGATGAACTGGAGGACCTCAGCTTCTGGATCCATTGCAGCCCCTCTGCCTCTTTAAGAGCTGGATCTCCTGTTGCTGTGACTGCAACCAATGCACCCTGTGGCCACTTCTTGGCCTTCACAACTTGTGTCCACGGCCCAGCAGTGTTCTTGACACTACCCGTCCCCTTCCAAAAGCCACTACAGTGTTAGCAGTTCAGAAGTGGTCTTTGCCTCCCAGTTTACATATAAACTTTTAGGCTGACAATCACTCTGCTGCAACCTCAGCAACATGCCATCGCAGTGCCCATACTGGCCCCACACTCGCAGCCGAATGAATACATGTAGCCATCCGCCACATACCAGTCCATGACTTTCCGTGTCCCCTTCGCTGCACAACGCCAGACTTCTTTTGGGCATCAATCGGACTCCTGTGTCCAACGGGGTCGGATTCTGCATCTCAGTCCACTCTGCAGGCTCTCTGCCAACACGTGTGAAAGCCTCCGCACTCCGGCTCACCCCAGCATCTGCCATCTTGTTACTCCACCCACGTATCTCCTTCTCAGCTACACCCGATAGAGGAAGTGACGTCTCAGTTCCCTTCCCCCATTCGGATTGGTGGCCTGCGGGCAGTGACTCCGCCCAGATCCCCAGACTAGCTGACTCTCTGGCAGTGGCTCCTCCTGCTAGGCAGATCTCTTTGGCGTGCTCTCTCTCTCTCTCTCCCTACAGTAACCCCTTCTGTGCTGCCATAACACTGCTCAGCCTGCACGAGTGGTACTGCAATGCAGATTGTGTTCCCTGCCACAGGCACACATTCATCTGCCTCTTCTGCCTTTACTCTAGCTCCGGTTGTACTATTTTGTTCACATGTCAACCAAACTCCCTCACTGCTGCTGGAAACTGTTCCGCTGTTACCGACTGCACAGCAGACATTTTCTTCTACAGCACATGTACTGACACAGCCCCTGACATCCCTGTATCCCTGCATTCCGGGTTACTGCTTTCATGAACATAACTTGAAAGTACACTTGCACTGGTTACTGTGAAGCAGACATTACTTTTTTCCACAGTACAACACATCCTTTCTTCACTGACACTCCAGCACTTTGCATAAGAAGACATGGTGTTTCTTGGGTATATATTCGGCCATTGCCGGTAGCAACTACTGCCGTAACTACATCAGCAAATGTAGCACTGTCCCCATAAGGCTTGCTGTGTGTTGACTTCTTAGGCCTCCCTTTGATTACCTGCACACAGTTGCAGGGAGTTTTTCACATATCCCCCCTTATTCCCCCGTTTGCTTGTTACTCAATAAACAGTCCAGAGTATTTGGGTTTTTTGATATTTATTGTGAAACTTGGATTAGGGTGACCAGACATCCCCGGTTTCCAGGGACAGTCCCCGGATTGAGGACAATGTCCTTGGATCAAATCTTTCCCCGGTTTTGTCCCCAGATTCAGGGCCGGATTAACATAAACAGGGCATCCCATGCTGGCTGAGAAACAGCCTGGTGGCTCGAATGCTGATGCCCCCTGCTGGACGATCTTACTGCTGCTCCTGCTGCTATTCAGTGGAGGAGAGGCAGAGCCAAAAATTGACTGTGTGGAGGTCTGTTGTGGGGGAAGGGCTAAAAGGTGGCTGCAGAGATAATCTGTGAGAGAAGGGTGCAGAGGAGAGCTATGGATGTGGGGGCAGAAGTGTCCTATATGTATAGCAAACCTCTGAACCCTGCACTCTATGCCTAACACCCTCATGTGTATTATGTAGTCCTGTGCCCAGCGCTCTGTGTAGGGTGACCACGTGTCCCGGATTGCCAGGGAAAATCCCGCAATTAGCAAGTCTGTCCCGGGTCCCGGGCACCTTCATTCCGGGACAATACAGTGTCCCGGAATGAAACTGACAGTGAGAATACCCGCTATAGCGCTGGTGCTCACTCCGCCTCCACCTGGGACTGGCCACTGGTTGCTAGAGCCACCTAGCGTCTAGCAACTATTGACGTCAGGGCCAGGATTCCCTTCTCAGCAATCAACACACAGGAGGAATACACTTCCTCCTCCTCCGCGCCTAGTGCTCTCCACCAGGGCCAGAACAAGGGCAGAGTGTGGGAGGGAGTGCCAGGTTGGGAGCATGCAGAAGAATCCATCCACAACCAGGGCTGGACTGGGACAAAAATTTGGCCCTGGACTTCATCCAGACCGGCCCAGGGCACATCAGGGTACAGTGCACATCAGGGCAAAGGGCACGGGACACATCAGGGCACAGCACATCAGGGTACAGAGCACAGCGCACATCGGGGTACAGCGCACATCAGGGTACAGCGCACATCAGGGCACAGCACACATCACGTCAGGGTACAGCACATCAGATTACAGGGCACAGCACATCAGGGCACAGCACATCAGGGTACAGTAGATCAGGGCACATGGAGCACATCAGGGCCCATTAGGGCACATGGAGCACATCAGGCACATTAGGGCACATCAGGGCACATGGGGGCACACCAGGACACATCAGGGCACATGGGGGCACACCAGGGCACATCAGAGTATATTAGGGCACATCAGGGCAAATCAGGGTACATTAGGGCCCATTAGGGCACGTCAGGGAACATCATTGCACATTAGGGCACATGGAGCACATCAGGCACATCAGGGCACATGGGGGCACATCATGGCACATCAGGGCACATCATGGCACATTAGGGCATATCAAAGAACATTAGGGCACATGGGGTGCATCAGGGAAGATGGAGGCACATCAGGGTACATCAGGGCACATCAGGGTACATCAGGGCACATGTGGGCACATCAGGGCACATGTGGGTACATCAGGGCACATGGGGGTACATCAGGGCACATCAGGGTACATCAGGGCACATGGGGGCACATCAGGGCACATGGGGGTACATCAGGGCACATGGGGGTACATCAGGGCACATGAGGGCCCATCAGGGCACATGGGGTACATCAGGGCACATGTGGGTACATCAGGGCACATGGGGGTACATCAAGGCACATGTGGGTACATCAGGGCACATGGGGGTACATCAGGGCACATGTGGGTACATCAGGGCACATGGAGGCACATGAGGGCACATGGGGGCACATGGGGGTACATCAGGGCACATGGAGGCACATGAGGGCACATGGGGGCACATGGGGATACATCAGGGCACATGAGGGCACATGGAGGTACATCAGGGCACATGGGGGCACATGAGGGCACATGGGGGTACATCAGGGCACATGAGGGCAAATGGGGGTACATCAGGGCACATGGGGGTACATCAGGGCACATGAGGGCACATGGGGGCACATCAGGGCACATGGGGGCACATCAGGGTACCTGGGCACATCAGTTAAGTGTTACCAGTCTGTCTTTTCTTTTTCTTGCAGAGAAGCGCAGGGAGCAGCTGTGCATGAAGTTCTCATTCATGTCACAGTCACGCTGCTCTCTGGTGGCCCCGCCCCCTCCTCTCTCCTCGTCCATCCCAGGTGATGTTACAAGCCAATTGGAATGGACGAGGAGAGAGGAGGGGGCGGGGCCGCCAGAGAGCAGCGTGACTGTGACATGAATGAGAACTTCATGCACAGCTGCTCCCTGCGCTTCTCTGCTGTTGAATCCCCGATCTACCCGTCAGCTGATTGGCGGTGATTGACGGGTAGATCGCGGGCACCAATGCAAGGACGAGGCCGGCCCACTGAGCCATCGGCCCACCGGGAAACTCCCAGTAGTCCCGATGGCCAGTACAGGCCTGCACATGGGGGTACATCAGGGCACATGGAGGCACATGAGGGCACATGGGGGCACATGAGGGCACATGGGGGTACATCAGGGCACATGAGGGCACATGGGGGTACATCAGGGCACAAGGGGGCACATGAGGGCACATGAGGGCACATGGGGGTACATCAGGGCACATGGGGGCACAT
>BLSH010049603.1:48509-64401 GCA_018402905.1 Glandirana rugosa
ACATAAGGAGTAATAGTGAATAATCTTCTTACGAAAGATTACTCATCTCAACTCGCTTGTGGACCTTCAAGCCCAAGACGACCAGGCAGGCTTGAAGCACTGTTTCAGGCCCAGGCCCAGGCCTGCCTTGGGCTTGCTAGCGTGCCTGTTGCTTGGGGTAACTTTAGTTACCCCTGGGCTTGAAAATCCGTGTTTTTACCGACATCCTTTCAGGACCTTTCGGGGTCTCCCGACGTTTTCCTTCATTTTACCCCCATTCCCATCCCGTTCACGGGATGTTTTTTTACCCCTGTCCCTTTATTGACATTTATAAAAAATTTTTTATTTTTGTATTTTTTTCTCCGTGCGATCGTTCGGGTTCCGTCCGGACCCGGACCCGGACTTTGTCACGAAGTTCGGACGGACCAGCAGAACCCGAACTTCCAGGTGTTCGCTCAACTCTACTCATTAGAAAGCATTCTTCTAATAAGTGATAATGAGGAATACATCTGCACCTGAAAAGTCCCAGTATAAGTACCTGAAATAAGTATAATGCACACCTATTCAAGAATTTGAGCATAAACAACAAAGGATGTGGTGCCATATAACATCCAACTCCAGAAAAGTAAAAAGATCCACCCTTGCAGTGCTGGAGGAGAATAACCTGATTCACATACTTGTCTCTTTGCCCCAGCCAACTGCAGTGCTCTCCTCCTCCCTCCAAAATCTCAGCTTCATTGCATACCATACAGGAGCATTAACCCTGTATGGTGCAATGAGAAGGCTGGCCACAGCCACTCACAACTTACACAGCAGCTACAGGGGACAAGTCACTCAAAATTTGGTTTAGCAGGGACTGACTGAATTTCATCTCTATGTAGCCCTCCCTGTTAGAAGTTGATTGGCTATGGGTGGCAAGTGACATACTGCATCTGGCGCCAGGCTATGGGTGGCAAGTCAAAAACTGCATCAGGTGACAGTGGCAAGTGACGCGCTGCATCTGGTGACAAGCGATGGTGGCAAGTAACACGCTGCATCTGGTGACAAGCGATGGTGGCAAGTGACACGCTGCATCTGGTGACAAGCGATGGTGGCAAGTGACACGCTGCATCTGGTGACAAGCGATGGTGGCAAGTGACATGCCACATCTGGTGACTGACGATGGTGGCAGGTGACACACTGCATCTGATGACAAGCGATGGTGGCAAGTGACACACTGCATCTGATGACAAGCGATGGTGGCACGTGACACACTGCATCTGGTGACTGACGATGGTGGCAAGTGACACACTGCATCTGGTGACAAGCGATAGTGGCAAGTGACAAGCTGCATGTGGCGGCAGGTGACGGTGGCAAGTGACAAGCTGCATGTGGCGGCAGGTGACGGTGGCAAGTGACACGCTGCATGTGGTGGCAGGCGACGGTGGCAAGTGACAAGCTCAGGGTTCCTGCAGAGTGGACTGATTCTGCATTATGGTGAGTTGAACTATTTCATTTTATATTACAATGTAGTAATAGAAGTATTGTGATTTGATCATCCTGACACCATATCAAGTATGGTGTGGAGATGATATTAAGTGCTAACATCAGCCTTTTGTCCAAAAAAAATCACCCCTGTCGCCAAATTCCCCATCAACCCCGAAACTACATTCATCCCCCCAATCCACCTTATGAAGTCCTGAACCCAGTGCTCTGTGTATTATGCAGTCCTGAACCCAGTGCTCTGTGTATTATGCAGTTCTGAACCCAGCGCTCTGTGTATTATGCAGTCCTGTGCCCAGAGCTCTGTGTATTATGCAGTCCTGTGCCCAGCGCTCTGTGTATTATGCAGTCCTGTACCCAGAGCTCTGTGTATTACCAACTATAGAAGTTAAACTAACATGTCTATAGTTACTTGGTCAAGTCTTTGATCCATTTTTAAATATGGGTACCACATTGGCCCTATGCCAATCCAGTGTCCAGTGGTACCATTACAGTCATTTAAGAGTCTCTAAAAATTAGAAACAATGGCTTTCCATCAATAAGAATAATTCCAAATGGGGCACCATCAAGCCATGGATATACAGATCCCTATGTACTCCTTACTGTACTATGTAGCAGCATTAGATACACTAGGAAAGTGTGTAAATCTATGGTAATGTCATGCTTGATTTTATCTCTGTAATTATAATCATGTTGATACTTGACCTATTGTTTAATCATGCTACTGTCTTTTGAGATCTATTACTAATGTTTATTACTCATTTACTCAGAATTTTAAATTAAATATAGATTATATATGATGTAAACTTTGTTGTGTGCCTCATTTAAAGTCCCACCCTTTTTTTTCCTTTGCTCCCAATACTTAGGGATGGAGGCATGAGAACCTATAGTCTCTGCTTTATTTAACCAGCTCCCTACCGAGTCAATGACGTTCTCCCCTTCTCGCCACCACTGCGGGACCCTGGGGGCCTGCAGCGCAGCGATCGCAGATCGATCGTGTCCCTCGGGACACAGCCCCCCCTCGATTGTGGTAACGAGCCAACAAACTACCGACCTCCCCCAGGGGGGCGCAGTTCGGCGATCGGGGCTGAGGCTTGTCGGACAAAGCCCAGCTCCGATCAGTGTAAAGAGCCAATAGAATTGGCTCTTTACCACGTGACCATCTGTGTCAATCACAGCCGGTCATGTGATGTAAACAAACTGTGCTAACGAGCTGTTACCGCAGTTCTAACAGTTACGAACGGTGTGTGACAGGGAGATTGCGGTAACAGCTTCTTACCGCCTACTGTGTACACCAAGCACACTGATCACCCCCCCCCCCCAATAAAGAGGACCTGTCACCACACCATCAAAGTACCTGTCACAGCCCATCAGAGTACCTGTCACCTGTCCATCAAAGTACCCGAGTACCTGTCACGATTCTCACGATTCTTGCGGCGTAATATATTAAATATACAAAACAATTGGGCTAACAGCACTGTTTAGTTTTTTGAAAGGGTAATTTTTCCAAAAAAAATTGCATTTAAAAGTCCGCTGCGCAAACAGCGTGTGACATAAAATATTGCAACAACCGCCATCTTATTCTCTAGGGTCTCTGCTAAAAAAATAGATATAATGTTTGGGGGTTCTAAGTCATTTTCTAGCACAAAATAATGGATTTTTATTTGTAAACAGCAAGTGTCAGGAAAGATTTAGTCTTTAAATGGTTAAACCAAACATCAATACAAGGGGAGTTCACTCAGAGTTCATGCCTTTGAAGTAAATTACTTTGTATCTCTTTTCTCAGAACTTGGCTCTCTGCCCAGACTTGGCTGTCTCCCCTGAGACTCAAGTCGCTCTGACTTGAAAAGACTTCAGGCGACTTGCATTGACATTTATTACTGTCAAGTCGCGCTGAGTCGCCCCGCCAGTCGGACCCCATTAACTGCACTGAAAAATCACGGTAATGCCCAATGGAGATCGCAGGGGGGGTAGATCGAGATTGCGATTTTAATACGATGAATCGTGCAGCTCTACTGAGTACCTGTCACCAGCCCATCAGAGTACCCGAGTACCTGTCACCTGCCCATCAGAGCACCCGAGTACCTGTCACCAGCCCATCAGAGTACCCGAGTATCTGTCACCTGCCCATCAGAGTACCCAAGTACCTGTCACCTGCTCGTCAGCGTACCAGAGTACCTGTAGACAGCCCATCAGCGTACCAGAGTACCTGTAGACAGCCCATCAGCATACCAGAGTACCTGTCACCAGCCCATCTGAGTGCCCAAGTACCTGTCACCAGCCCATCAGAGTACCTGAGTACCTGTCTCCTGCCCATCAGAGAACCTGAGTACCTGTCACCAGCCCAGCAAAGTACCCCAGTACCTGTCACCTGCCCATTAGAGTACCCGAGTACCTGTCACCAGACCATCAGTGTCCCCTAGTACCTGTCACCAGACCATCAGCGTACCAGAGTACCTGTCACCTGCCCATATGAGTACCCAAGTACCTGTCACCTGCCCACCTGAGTACCCGAGTACCTGTCACCAGCCCATCAGAGTACCCGAGTACCTGTCACCTGCCCTTCAGATTACCCGAGTACCTGTCACCAACCCATCTGAGTAACCGAGTACCTATCTGCAGCCCATCAGAGTACCCAAGTACCTTTTACCAGTCCATCAGATTACCCAAGTACCTATCTCCAGCCCATCAAAGTACCCGAGTACCTATCTGCAGCCCATCAGAATACCCGAGTACCTATCTGCAGCCCATCAGAGTACCCGGGTACCTATCTGCAGCCCACGCTTCATAACATATACCTTGGGTGTTTGCTTTCCAAAATGGGGTCATTTTGGGGGTAATTGCACTGTCCTGGTGTTCCAGGGCCTTCAAAAGTGTGATAGGTATGAATGAAATTTTATGTGTAATTTATGCTCTTAGAACGCCTGGCGGTGCTCCCTGCATTTTTGGCCTCTGTATGTGGCCAGGGCAGGGCCGATTTTTTTTTTAAAACAAATTGCTCTTTATTGAAGATTACAATACAAGCATAAGATACGAATCACAGCCACTGACAAAGCATATAGTATATACCTCAACAGTCCTACATACAGTACAATAGTGCGGACAAAACAATTACATAGCCTGTATATAGCCCTATATTGCAAAGGAGTAAATACCTCCCACCCCCTACAGGTTTGCCTCCCAAGGCTGCCATATTTTATCGTATTTCCTAGGACAATTTCTACATATGTATGTCAGTTTATAAAGAGGCAGAGCCTCATTAACAGATTTCTTCCAGGAGGCCACCGTGGGTGGAGATGGGGAGACCCACTTAAATCAGATTTCTTTTTTGGCATAGTATAACAAATATGCAATTAGCAATTTAGTGTAGCTTGGTCGATGTTCATCTTCCTGAATACCCAATAGGGCTAATTCAGGGGAGCTGGGTAGTGTCAGCTGTGAACATGAGTCGACTTCATCAAAAACCGCACTCCAGAACTCCTGCAGTCTTGGGCAGGACCAGAACATGTGCATGAACGTACCTTCAGCTGTCCCGCATCTGGTGCATGCCGAGGACCATTGTGGATAGACTCTGTGCAACCTCTGTGGAGTGTAGTATACTCTATGAAGAAACTTTGTCTGTATCAGTCTATCCTTGGAGGCAATCATAATCTTAGAGCTGTCGTCGAAACATTCTTCCCAAGTTTCCCTATCTAATGAAGGGATATCCTGGTGCCAGTGCTCCCAGAATTTGTCAATCTTGGGGGACTGCAAACTAAGGAGTGCCACGTAAAGTGTCGACAGGGGCTTGGAGAGACTCTCCTGAGCCAGGAGTTCCTCTATCCGGTCCGCCTCCAGCACTGGGGGGTCGGGAAACTGGTGGCAAACCGCATACCTGAGCTGCATATACCTAAAGTACATCCACCCCGGCAGACGGAAAACCCGCGAGAGGTTCGCGTAGGGCAGGAGACTCCCCGTTTGCATAATGTCTTTTAGTTTAGTGATACCATATCTGGCCCACACCTGGGGATCCGGAAGCATCCCCAGATGCGGGAGTGACGGATTACCCCACAAGGGATGGTACGGGGACCAGTGAACCGGTACCAGGAACCGCTTCCTAGCCACCGACCACACCTTCAGGGTAGTTTTAGTAGGGACAGGCAATCCACCTCCAGCCCCTAGTCCCTATAGATTAAATTCCCTAGGCCCCGAAGGGAGCCCACTAGGGCAGCCTCAAGACACACCGCAGCGTTATCTCTAGCCCCCACCAGCCACCAGCAGGCGGTCACCAGTATAGCGGCCCGGAAGTAGACTTTATGATTAGGGAGAGCCAGGCCCCCATTTCCAACAGGGAGCTGAAGTGTGGAGCGGGGCAACCTTGGCACGGAGCCCGTCCATAGGAAGGTGCTAACATATCCATCAATTTCTTTGAAGAGAGACTTTTTAAGTATAACTGGGCAGTTACGATACAGGTACAGGAATTTAGGTAAGAACATCATTTTAAAGATGTTTATACGGCCCAGAAGGTTGAGAGGAAGACTGCCCCATGAGGAGCACCTATCTCTCAGCTGAGCAATCACTGGGCGAATGTTCAATTCTGGATATCTATGCAAATCTCTGGAAATTTGGATGCCCAGATATTTGAACTGGTCCACCCACACCAGTGGAGTGCGCTCCGTCACCCCCCTGGCTGCTAAGTCCAGAGGGAAGAGGGTCGACTTGTCCCAGTTTATCCTGATGCCCGAAAACGAGCTAAACTCGTCGAAGATCTTGAGGGCGGCCCGCAAGGAGGAACCCACGTTACTAAGATACAGAAGAGTATCATCCGCATAAAGCGAAATCTTTTCCTCCAGGGGGCCGACCCTCCAACCCTCCATGAGCCGGGACGCACGGATCAACATGGCTAGCGGCTCCAAGGCCAGTGCAAACAGGCTGGGAGACAAAGGGCACCCTTGACGGGTGCCCCTAGCCAACGCAAAAGAGTCAGACACTCTTCCATTAGTGCGCACCCTGGCCCTGGGTGATTTATATAGCATCTGTATGTATTGGATATACTTGGGCCCAAACCCAAATCTACGCAAAACACTCCAAAGAAAAGGCTACTTGACTGAGTCGAAGGCCTTTTCTGCATCCAGTGATGCCACCACCCTCTCCCCTGCATTATCATGATTGGCCGCCAAGTTAAGAAACAGCCGACGGATGTTGATGTCTGTGCCTTTACCCGGCATGAATCCAGTCTGATCGCTCTGCACAAGCTGCTCAATAACCGTTGCCAAGCGTAAGGCCAAAATCTTTGCCAGCAGCTTGGCGTCTGCATTAATTAGGGAAATTGGCCTATAGGAGGCACAATCCTGTGGGTTCTTGCCCGGCTTGGGCACCAACACAATAAGGGCCTTAGACATGGACTCAGGCAGGGAAGCCAAAGACAGGAAGGTGTCTAGCAGTTTAGTGAATCTAGGGGCTAGGGACTCCTGGTAGCAGGAGTAAAATTTGATGGGTATCCCATTGGGTCCAGGAGCTTTCCCAGCCTGCATGAGGCCAAGGGCCGTCTGGACCTCCTCCAAGGTAATAGCTGCATCCAGCCTATCTCTGTCCCTTTCACCCAGAACCGGGAAATCAATTTGGTCCAGATACTCCTCCAGAGCCAACTCACCATAGTCCGCCCTAGACGAGTAGAGACCCTCGTAGAATTGCTAGAATTGTTTATTGATCTACTCGGGGTCAACTAACAATTCTCCCTCCCTACTCCGCAGTCGCCCAATATGTGTCGCCCCCTGATGTTCCCTCGCCAACCACGCCAGAAGCCTCCCGTTTTTTTATTTCCATATTCAAAAACCCTTTGGGCCGTGTCAAGCAGCGACTTGTGGGTTTGTTTGGTGCGAAACACCCCCAGGCGGCTGAGAGCTCCCTGCCAGGCAGCGTAATGCACCTCACTTGGGTTGGCTATATAAATGTCCTCCTTCTCACGTGCCTCCTTCTCTAGCTGCTCCAGATTATGCACAGAGTCCCTCCTGATCCCGGCTATGCGTCGGATGTATTCCCAGCGTAACCATGCCTTAAATGCATCCCACAATGATAGTGGAGCAGGCTCAACCTCATTTTGTAGCCAAAAGTTACACAGTTCCTCCTGCATTCCCTCCTGCGTCCCAGGGTCTGATATCCAATATCCGGACAGCCTCCAGACCTTGGCACCAACTCTGGGTGTCATTTGGAGTGTATATAGCAGGGGGGCATGATCCGAGATTCCCCTAGAGAGAATCTCTATTGACCGCACCCTGTCCAGCACCTCAGACGAGGCATAAGCCAGGTCGATGCGCGAGAGCGTCCTATGAGTTGCCCAATGGCACGTAAAGGCTCGGTCCGAGGGATGATAGTGACGCCACACATCCGTCAGACCGAATGCTCCCGCCCAGCGAGACAGGCCCGAGGAAGGGCGGAGTCTGTCCAGATCCGGAGTTGGAGTAAGATTGTAGTCTCCCACTAATAAAACATTGGGGCACCCATAAGAAGTCACCACCCCCATGATGTCATCAAGCACCTTGACCTCAGCTGGAGGGGGCAGATATAAACCCACCAATACAAAGGGTATATTACATATTAATGCATGCAGCAGTAAATAGCACCCCCCAGGATCCGACCTCACCTCCAATATTTGAAACTGCAGGGACCTACGAATCAGAACACTCACCCCTCTGGCATAGTTGGAGTAGGTGGCGTGGTAATGCGCACTCACCCAGGCTTTTTTAAGGCCTAGGATACGGGATCCCAACAAATGGGTCTCCTGCAGAATACAAACATGTGGAGAGAATCTTTTCAGGTAAGTGAATACCAGGGCACGCTTCACAGCCGAGTTGAGCCCCCTCACATTCCAGGACACCACCGTGATGTTAGCCATCCCAATAAGTGGGGGGTATAACATTCCGGGTGAGGAGACCTCTATAACTCATGGTGGATCATAGCGGGGGGAGGATCCACCCGATATGTCCACAGGTCTCGACACCCTCTTCTGTATTCAGTGTAGCATAAAAAGGCATTATCCATATGCTTGACATAAACAACAAAGAGGAATAAACTAGAAAACAAAAATTAAAAAATAACCATATCCAGTCCCATAAGTCAACAACAGTAGGTTCCCCCCTCCCCCACCCCGCCACTTCCGCAAACTAGGAGGTAGCATTGGATCCCAACAACCCCAACTTTAAACTGTGGAACAGTCAGCAATTTTAGGGAGCGCGTCCCAAACAAGGCACTCTGGCGCCTAGCTCAGATGTTAAGAGAGCCAGATACATACAGCCAAGACGTGAGTCACCGGTCGAGCTCCGCAACTGGCCGTTTGAGGCATACTTGATCTACGGATCAGCACAGGGTAGATTTTACGTCCATGTCTGCTGCCGGTATCGTCCTACCACCTAAACCAGCCTTGGGTGCCGATTCTAGGATCATTTCCACACTCTGCGCCTGGGTAGCCCCGTATAAATTCCCCCCGCAGGGCAAGCAGCCTGTGATCCATTTAGGATGCCTGTGCCGCAGTAAGGCTTCAAAGTCCCTTCAGACAAGTCCGGATCCACATATCAGAGCACAAAGTTCAGTCAATGCCCCTGCCTCAGACCGTACATCACCAGGCTGCCACTCTTCCCCCTGCAGTATTGTATTGACTGAGTCACCACCCGGGGTCCAGGCACAGCAATGTGGTATAATGAGTTCAATCACAGCCCAAGTTCCCTGAGATAATTGTAAAAGGCCGACACCAAAACCGCAGGCATAACTTCAGACATCCGATGGCATTAGTTCATAATTGCAGACAGTAAAAATGCACATACCCATAAAAGAGTTCCTCAGATAAGTGGTGACGACATCTCAGCCCCGCGGCTGCAGGACCTCCAGCCAGGCAGATGCATCTTTGGGGCTAGTGAAGAACCGCACTGTTTTGCCATCCACCACCCTGAGTCTAGCAGGGAACATCATGCTGTAAGCAATATTTCTTGCTCTTAGGGCCGCCTTCACGGAGTCAAAGGATCTGCGCATCTTCTGGGTTTCCATAGTCAGCGAATATCAGTAGCTTGGAGTTCTGGTGTGTAAGCGGCCCGGCCGCCCTCGCCGCCCGCAGGACTTCATCCCGGTCCCGGAAGTTCAGCAGCTTTAGTATGAGCGTACGAGGCGGCGACCCCTCCGGACCAGGCTTCGGGGGGATACGGTGTGCCCGCTCCACCACAAAATATGGCGAAAATTGGGCCGCCGGAAGGAGAGACCGCAACAGCCCCTCTACATAAAACAGTCTCTACATACCCTGCAGGGTTCCTTCCCTCGACCCCCTCCGCCAGACCAACGATTCTCCGATTGTTACGCTGGCTCCGGTTCTCGGCGTCCTCGGACCGATATTCTAGGGCCCTCAGCCTGGTCAGGATAGTGCGGGTCTCATTGGAGGTCTCCCCCGCCAGATCCTCCACGCGGCCTATACGGAGCTCCGCTGCCGTCACACGCGAACGGATCTTGTCCAGGTCCTGGCGGAGCAGCCCGACATCCAGCTGGACCTCCTCGATTTTGGTGGTTAGCGCCATCTGGCAAGACGCCACTGCCGCCCGGCAGGCACCAATCGCTTCCATGACCTCAGGTATCCCGGGGAACGCAGCGGTGGTAGAAGGCAAGGGCTCCGTCTGGGAGGCCATGTTGTTGCCACGAGGCTGCAGCGGGACTACAGGCCCAGGGCTGATATCTAGGGTGATGTCCGGGGAGAAGTGCAGCTTCTTCCCCTTCGGAGCCCTCCGTGGTGTCTTGCTGGGCATGCGGAACCAAAAGAGCGGTTATATAGGTCCGCTAGTCGTCACAGGATAAATTATCCGAATTAGCCGTCACAGAGCTCCGGAACACACGTCTGCTTAAGTCGCCATCTTGGACACGCCCGGCAGGGCCGATTTTAATATTGATTGGACCCTGGGCAAATATTTTCTTGGGCCCCCTCATGCAATTTCATCCTCCACCTGCTCTGAGACATACAATGAATAGCAACTAGACTCAAAATCAGTTTACTGAATCAGATCAGCAGTGATTTTGATTGGTTGCCAGAGGTTACAGCATATCATTACCGCTTACTATCTGGTTGCTAGATGTTACCGCACACATAACGGCTCACTGATTCATTGCTAGAGGTTACAGCACATGCTTTCTGCTTTTTTGGTTGCTAGAGATTACTGTACATCAATAATGCTCACTGATTGGTTGCTAGAGGTTACTGAACACCATTACTGCCCACAGATTGGTTGCTAGAGGTTACAGCACATAATCTCCTCACTGCCTGCACACCATGGACTGAGGAGCGCAAAGTCACTTTCCTGACACCACAGAAATGTGCTGCCCTTTAGCAGATACACAGCAGTGCCATCAATTATCAATGACACCCTCGCGTATCTGCTGACATGTGCTGTGGACTTTCAAGCATGCCTTTGTCTCCCCAGTGGGCAGCATCCAGTATAGGTGATGGTGAATATGACCTCAGGAGGCATGATATACATATGAATGCCTCCTTTGTTTACATATTAGTGCAGCTGGCCGCCACTATTTACATATGAATGCTGCCACTATTTACATATCAATGCTGGTTATTTACATGTAAACATAGGGTCTGCAGGTGAGTCATCTGTACACAACAATAGGGCAGAGTTGGGCAGCTTTAGTAGCAGCACTTAGATATCGGGACACAGCACAGGTCTAAAACTTCAAGGGACATGGGAATTTAAACCAGAATAGTTGACAAGTATGAGGCAGCTGCTTTGGGCCCCACAACAATGACAGGGCCCAGGGCAGCCGCCCCTTTTGCCCTGCCTTAAAGACGGCCCTGGGCCAGGGTGTGAAAAAGTCTCACACATGTGGTATCGCCATACTCAGGACAAGTAGCAGAATATATTTTGGGGGTTAATTTTTGCTATGTACATACTATGTGTTAGAAATATCTTATAAATTGACCACTTTCTGTAAAAATAAAGAAAATTGAATACTGTCAGTGGTACTTTTTTTATTTGCACTAACATAAAAAATTTTCAGGACAAGCTTTCGGGGTATCTCCCCTTCTTCAAGGTCCAAGCAGTACCCCCGAAAGCTTGTCCAGAAAATTTTTTATGTTAGTGCAAATAAAAAAAGTATCACGGACAGTACTCAATTTTCTCTGGCACAATTGCACCTATACGGCTACAATTACATCATGTAAAAATAAAAGCGTTTTCATTTTCTTTCCACGTTTTTGGAAGACTTGTGAAAAAAAATGAACCGTTCAAAAGACTAATTTTGCCTCATAGAATATACGTTAGCGTGTTTACTTTCCAAAATGGGGTAATTTTTTGTGCGTTTCCATTGCCCTGGTGCTCCAGGACCTTCAAAATTGCAAGAGGTAGTCAGAAAATTATATGTGTAATTTATGCCCTTAGAATGCCTGACGGTGCTCCCTGCATGTTGGACCTCTCTATGTGGCCAGGCTGTGTAAAAGTCTCACACATGTGGTATCACCATACTCAGGATGAGTAGCAGAATATATTTTGGGGGGTAATTTTTGCTATGTACATGCTATGTGTTAGAAATATCTTATAAATTGACCACCTTGTGTAAAAATAAAAGCGTTTTCATTTTCTTTCCACGTATTTCGAAGACTTGTGGAAAAAAAGAACCATTCAAAAGACTCATAATGCCTCATAGATTATACGTTGGGGTGTTTGCTTTCCAAAATGGGGTCATTTTGTGGGTAATTCCATTGTCCTGGTGCTCCAGGGCCTTCAAAAGTGTAATAGGTCGTTAGGAAATTAGATGTAAAAATTCTGCTCCTAGAATGCATGACGGTGCTCCCTGCATGTTGGACCTCTCTATGTGGCCAGGCTATGAAAAAGTCTCACACATGTGGTATTGCCATACTCGGGGCAAGTAGCAGAATGTATTTTGGGGTGTAATTGGAAGTATGCATATGCTGTGTGTGAGAAATAACTTGTTGTTATGACAATTTTGTGCAAAAAAATAATAATTTCTTAATTTTCCCAAGAATTGTGGGAAAAAAGTACAACCTCAAAAAACTCACCATGCCTCTTACTAAATACCTTGGAATGTCTGCTTTTCAAAAGGGGTAATTTGGGGGGTATTTGTACATTCCTGACGTTTCAGGGCCTCAAGAAATGAGATAGGCCATCAGTGCATCAGGTGTGATCAATTTTCAATGATTGGCACCATAGCTTGTAGACTCTATAACTTTCACACAGACCAAATAATATACACTTATTTGTGTTATTTTTACCAAAGATAGGTAGCATATAAACATACAATGTCCACGCTGAAAGCTAAAAAAACAGCAGCTGACAAAAATAGCTTGATCAACAATTAAACATACAGAAAAAGGTATTGCAGCGCTAAAAACATTCAAATATACAGTCCATAGAGGATCCGCAGATGAAGAGGGAGTCCCAAAACCAGCACTTGTGCATAGAAAAGGAAGGAAAACACAATCCACCAATGTGTCCAGCAAGTCTCCTTACCAGAAAACCATGGGAAAATCGCATGTATAACTCAAATTTCCTCCACACATCAGGCCAGTCAGAGGGACATCCGTTGCAGACACCTCTTCAAATACAGTCGGCATTAGAGTTAATCGAACCTCTGGATGTTCGGGTTCTGCAGGTTCGGCCGAACTTTGGGAAAAAGTCCATGTTCGGGACCGAACTTGACCCAAACTTTGCCCCGGACCCCGAACCCCATTGAAATCAATGGGGACCCAGACTTTTAGGCACAAAAATGGCTGTAACAAAGTCCTGGAGGTCTGCAAAAGGAAGGGAAATGGGGTTAAGAGTCGGACAAGTGCCCTACAAAGAAATGGCGATAGGAAAATAACTTAAAATAATTTTTAAGCTAAAATCACATAAAAAAATTAAAAATGGAGGTGGATGTGGAGTTGGAGGTTGAGGAGGCGGTGAAAGTGGCGGTGGAGGAGGAGGAGGTAGCCAACACTGTTTTTTTTATTTTTGTGCAAGAAATGCACCGCTGGCCGCAAATGTAGTTTTTGGAATTTTTTTTTTTTTAACCTGTAGAGATCCGCGCTATAGACGAAAGACATCTACAGCGCGGATCTGAATCTCCGGGCGGACGTCCATGGACGTCCGCCCCTTTACATGCCCCCTGCACGCACTGGGCGGCGGCGGCACGCTGCGTGGGCGTGCCCGCGGGTCAGGCGGACTCGATGTCCGCTCCTGACCCGCGATCGCCTTACAGAGCTGTAGAACGGGGAACCGCCGATGTAAACACGGCGGTTCCCCGTTCTGTGAGAGGGGGACAAGCAGATCTACTGATCCCTGTCACTGGGATCAGTTAGATCTGTTATGTCCCGGCCAACCCATCCCCCCCACAGTTAGAACACAGCCAGGGAACATTGTTAACCCCATTCACTGCCCCCTGCAGGTTAACCCCTTCACTGCCAATGACATTTATACAGTAATCAGTGGACATTTAAATTTCTGATCGCTGAATAAATGTCATTGGTCCCAAAAAAGTGTCAAAAATGTCCGACATGTCCGCCCCAATATCAAAGTTCCGATAAAAATCGCAGATCGCCGCCATTACTAGTAAAAAAAAAAATAATAATAAAAACAACATAAATCAATTCCCATAGTTTGTAGACGCGATAACTTTTGCGCAAACCAATCAATAAACGCCGATTGCAATTTTTTTTACCAAAAATATGTAGAAGAATATATATTGGCCAAACCCAATGAATAATTTTTTTTTAATATTTTATTTTTGGATATTTATTAGAGCAAAAGGTAAAACATATTGTTCTTTTTTCAAAATTGTCGCTCATGCTTTTGTTTATAGCGCAAAAAATAAAAACCGCAGAGGTGATCAAATACCACCAAAAGAAAGCTCTATTTGTGGGGAAAAAAGGACATCAATTTTATTTGGGTACAACGCCGCACGACCGCGCAATTGTCATTCAAAATGCGACAGCGCTGAAACCTGAAAATTGGTCTGGGCAGGAGGGGGGTTTAAGTGCCCAGTAAGGAAGTGGTTAAACCAGCAATGTAGACTTTTTTTTATTTTTGTGCACGAAATACACCGCTGGACGCAAATGTAGTTTTTAGAATTTTTTTTTTTAAACCAGCAATGTAGATGCACTTTTTAATTTTGTGCAAGAAACAATAATCTGTCCCTTTATGAAAAATAGATTCCTGCGCTCAGGACCAAAGAAAGAAATACACAATATGACTGCTGCCTTCCAATAAGTTTCCTCCTAAGAGGGAACGCTAAATGAGTAGGGGTTGTGGAAATGGGGCTGTCTCTGTGATACAAACTCTACTAATTTTCTGATATACAGATATGCAAACCTATGGGTCTCTACCACCCTAGTTTTGTATATACCATAAATTATGTAAAGAGGAATATGTTATAAAATGCTAGCCCGTAAAAATCCGTAAAAGTCCGTAAATGCCCGTAAAAATTTAAAATGTCTAAAATATGTTAAAACGACTGATTAATAATTCATGAGGAACAGGTAGATGTAAAAACAAAAAAGACTTCAGGAGAAAATGTTACACTTAAAAAGTAAACTAATAAAATCACAGTAAGGTGTCGTCCGTAAATGTCCGTATTGTCCATAAATGTCCGTAAATATATAACAAAAGTGCTAATGTGCCAAAATGTGTAGAATCATAAAATATAAGACTCAAAACCAATGAATACAAATTATATAGTTCCAGTGGTGAACTGATTTATCCGTAGGCATTCATAAGTGTCCAAAGACTTTGTGATATGGAAAGTGCTAGGTTTTGTCAAGATGTGCTGTTTCACAGGGCAGTGTATATGTAAACACTGGTGAATTCCAACCAATATTGTTCTACTGTGCAATATATGACATTGTTCATTTCATTAATGTGGTAAACAAAAGACCGATGACATTGCTGTGGGTGTTCCACTTTATATATATAAAGGTGACTTCCGTGCTCTTTCAAGGAATAAGGTGACTTCCACGCGTGCTCTCCCGTATGTGCCCCCACTTACCAGAAATTTCCTACCCCTGCAGGGGTACCCGCTTTGGTAAATGGGGTCTTGGGGTCCTCCTTCTTGGATCCTGGTCAGTCTCCTCTGTTATTTCGTCCTCAATCCCAATGCCTGATCCCAGGGAAGGGGGGGGGTTTCTCCTTCGGTGTCCGGCTCAGATAAGGGATATAATGAAAAAACGGGGATCCTCGATGGTGAAGTACGTTTTAAAATGGGATTTATTAGGGTGTATCACCCAAACTTAAAACTCAGTGTACCATAACAAAAGCAACAAAATAAAATAAAAATGTTATTGATTATTGTTCTAAAATCATCTCCAAGTTCTATAGGGAAAGTTTCTTCCAGCCGTTGCTTAGAGAGCCATATTATTGTTCTAAAATCATCTCCAAGTTCTATAGGGAAAGTTTCTTCCAGCCGTTGCTTAAGAACAATA
>BLSH010049603.1:64411-83307 GCA_018402905.1 Glandirana rugosa
AGGGATACCCGAAAAAGGAACCATGTAACAAACAAAACCCCTCCGTTGTGCTAAGGAGTTGCCTGAGGTATAACTCTTTGTTTCCCCCTGGTGACGTTAAAAAGGCTTGACATTTCAAGCTCAGGCATGGCTTGAAACCCCACAGGCCCTGGGCCTGGGCTTGTGCCTGTAAAGTTTTTTTCAAGTCCAAACTCAAGCTTCTATAATATCTGCAATCTGTCCCTCACAGAGCCAGCAGCATCCTCTCCCTAAACTATCCTGACAGCATATGACATGCAGCACGGTGACTCCAGCCCCATATAGAGGCTGTATCACATGATGCACTGGCCAATCACAGCCATGCCATTAGTAGGCATGGCTGTGATGGCTTCTAAGGGCAAACCAGTGAAACACTTGTTGATTGGCTGCCCTTGGCAGCTATTCAACACGTGGAATCAAATACCAGAACCCCGAACTCAAACCTGAACTTTTTTTGAAATGTCCGTGTTCGGGTCCGGGTCCCGGACACCCCAAAGTTCGGTACGGACTCGAACTTTACAGTTCGGAAAAATTGCAGTGGTCCCCCTTTGTTTCTCAATATGGAGTCCGTTGAGGAATCGTGTTGCCTCCCCAAAACAAACAATGTACCAAGGAAAAAGCCCATAGGGATTTGGCGCAACACTGATATCCAAAACAACTCAATAGTAAAAAAATACAGTTTATTACATCAAGGTTAAAAATTGTCACATGTAGAGAAGGTGACCCTAAAGTCACAGCACACAACCATCAATTACAATAAAATATGAACCACATAATATCATATACTAGTGTAGGAGCAAAAAGACCCTCAGGCATATAGTGCATCCTGATATGTAGGCGTTTGGCTCCATCTCCAACATGTTTCGAAGTTTTTCAATTATTTCATACTTCTTCCTCAGGGAAGACACTGTATATCGTGGTTCTGGAACATAACAGATATTGTATATAGTAAACAAAATCATAACAGTACAATACACTGTAGTAAATAATATACAATAGTTTCAATAGCACATACATATATGCTACAACATGACACGAAAGCATGGTAGATGTAGTTCTATACCGGCCGTATGCCTGTACTCACCTCAGTGTGTTAAGAGACAAAAGTAAGACCTAATTGAAAAGGGCCAAGACGATAGAAAAAGGCCCAACATATTCCAATAGATCAATGAAAAATAAATAACCGAAGGGTTCAAAAAGTTTGTTAAAGGTGTCCGGAATTGGTCCCCCGGCTGTACGTCCACCCTCACCCCCTAGTCCTCACCAATGAGCTCCAGAAAATTGCTCCCACAAGAATCAAAAAGTGGGAACTAGCCCATCCCTGTCAGAGCTCCTGCAGAATTCAAAGGGAAAGTATATAAGTAGTTGTCAGCTTGTATGCTACATGAACCTCAAAAATATATAGAGCTAGCTTATACTTATTGCATGGGTGACTAGCCTGTTGATATATAGACACCACATAAAGATGTAGATGTGGAGGGACCTATGGATAAAATATCCATATTGTCAGTAATCTGGTATATGTATGTCCATGCAGAAAGGTATTAGACATAAAGGAGGAGACTCCCTGTTAGTATAGAGTACTCTAAATAGTTGTATAAGGGAGAGAAGCAGATAATGACTTACCCCTCTAGTATGGGATGTAATCCCAACGACTGATGTGTGTGAAATAACAGCAGCAAAGGCTCCATCAAGATGTCCAGATTTAAATAGGAGAGACCGCTCCCAAAATGAGAGGGGGCGCTCCATGGAGTGATGTGTGTATCCAATAACCATTTGAGGACTGCAGAAGCACACAGGTGTGCGCGCCTCCGCTGTTACTGTTTTGTATAAATTCTGCAGAGCTCAGGGGCATGAAGACTATCCCTATGATTCCTCGCCGAGACGGCGTCCCACGCTGCCGCTAACCACGCGGCGAAAAGTCACGTGGGCGCAGCCGCGTCCGACGTCATCATGGCGCTGGCGCGCATAGGAGCCAACCAACCTGGCAGGTGGAAACCCAGCAAAGTCGGACCGGGGGCGTGGCCACTGAATGCCTTCCTAGGCTGCCTAGCAACCGGGAGGCCTATGAGTGCTGGGGGGAACAAAGAGGAGAAAGGGGAGGACAGGGGAAGTTATGCTGACAAAAACCGGGACGGACTACCCCAGTAATGGGTAAGAGAAACCACTCAGCTAGATATATTGAGTAACAATATAAAAAAGACAACTGCGCTATGTCTAAATGATAAGCAGCGGCAAGAAATAAACCACGATATGTACAAATATAAAGCCGCGCTAAGGTATTAGTAAATTATAAATCAAATTAAAACACATATGGAAATGTCCTAGAAATGACCAGGTATTCAATTCCAAAGAATTAGATCTCAAGACATATAAACAACATCCGAGGAAGGACCAAGTAAATAATTCAGTCTCTAAAAACACCCGGTGCTCAACAGAGTGTGTGAATCCGTCACCAGAGGAATTAGGCTTACCAGACCCAGCTGGAAGCCAGGCATGTGTAATAATCCCGCTGATTCGTTCCCCTGGTCTTTCAGCCTTGAAGGTACGGAATCCCCAAACTCCATGCACAACTTCACAATATGGTGTATAGAAATAGCGCTTCTAATAGGGGGTAACTCCTCCCAGCATCCGTGTTATCACATGAAGATGTGCCACATATCAGGGAAAAACAAAGGAAGCCCCAGATAGTGAAGTACAGTCGATAAATTTATTTGTAAAAAATATTGCAGGTACTCACACAATGCAAGTAGTAAACAGCGTGTATATCCACATGTAGTCAGCCGGCTACCACGAACAAACAGGTGACGTCAGCGCGTCTTCCCGACGTACGTTTCGTCAGAGTTGAAGTCGTCCGGGGATAAGGCACACCAGCTGAGTCACCGCTTATAAAACCTATAGCTGTCCAGTAGTCTGAGGCTTAGGCTCCCTCTTTGAGCAGTAAGGTGGCCCCTAATGTCCTCAACCCTCCTGTTCACAAACCAATGTTCTTCCAGAATATGACAGGGTTCTACAAATGCGGCAAGTGTAGAGTTTGCACCTACAATAGCCTAGTGGAGAGGAAGTGCCACTCTTTTACATCTACTAAGACTTTAACACAATTTAAGATAAAACCATTTATCACTTGTACCACCAAGGCCGTAGTATACTTGATACAATGTCCATGCGGCCTACAGTATGTGGGCCGGACTAAACAACCTCTGCAGGTACGACTCAATGAACACATCTCTAACATCTTTAGGGGTTTTAAGAATCATCCTCTATCTAGGCACTACCGAGATTGCCATGATAGGGATCCTTCCAAAACCCTTTTTTTGGGGATTGACCATTACATGTCCCATTGGAGAGGTGGATCTTTAATCAGAGGCATCTCCAAGCTGGAGATGTCTTGGATATATAAAATCAAATCTTACACCCCTCATGGTTTGAACGTGGATATCGACGTAAATGCCTTCATAGATAACTCCTCATTTTACCTGACTGGGTCTATTTTTTATGTGAATATACTTGTATGTGATCTGTTCCCTAAGTGGTTTATAACTTTGTATAATCCATCTTCTGTACCCTCACTTATGTTGAATTTACATTAGCAGGCCCAGAGCAAAGCTGTAGTTAGCTCTGGACTTTTTTGGGGGGTGTATATCATTCTGTTAAAAGATTTCTATTTGTCTATTTCATTTTTATATTCTGATATGACACTCTTTGCAGCTGTTAATATTTGGTTGAGACTGTGATAGATCACTTGTAAACAGTGTCTGAGACATAGGTGACCATGTATGAGATTTTTGACCTACCAGCCCCCCCCCCTTTTTTGACCTGGTATATTGTCCAATTTTTTAACTTTTTTGGTTTAATTAGTTTAAATAATTTTTTTTGGTTTAAATAATTTTATATAATTTTAAATATTTTTGAGTTTCAAGTCTATTCATTTGGTAACTTGTATTTGGCATCAATATATCCAGTTGCGGCACCCCTTTGTCTGACAAGTTCTCATTTACTTGTGACAAATAGTGTTCTGCTTGACGCTGATCGCCTCCAGTATATAACATGGCCACTGGTGTTTCTAGTTTCCCGGGATGCATATAACCCGGCGGCGGAGGGACGTCACTTCCAGCTTTAGGTAAACATTGCCATTACGTAAGATGGCCGCCTAAGCCTCAGACTACTGGACGGCTATAGGTTTTATAAGCGGTGACTCAGCTGGTGCGCCTTATCCCTGGACGACGTCAACTCAACGAAACGTATGTCGGGAGGGCGCGCTGACGTCACCTGTTTGTTCGTGGTAGCCGGCTGACTACATGTGGATATACACGCTGTTTATTACTTGTATTGTGTGAGTACCTGCAATATTTTTTACAAATAAATTTATCGACTGTACTTCACTATCTGGGGCTTCCTTTGTTTTTCCCTGATATGTGGCACATCTTCATGTGATAACACGGATGCTGGGAGGAGTTACCCCCTATTAGAGGCGCTATTTCTATACACCATATTGTGAAGTTGTGCATGGAGTTTGGGGATTCCGTACCTTCAAGGCTGAAAGACCAGGGGAACTAATCAGCGGGATTATTACACATGCCTGGCTTCCAGCTGGGTCTGGTAAGCCTTTAATTCCTTTGGTGACGGATTCACACACTCTGTTGAGCACCGGGTGTTTTTAGAGACTGAATTATTTACTTGGTCCTTCCACGGATGTTGCTTATATGTCTTGAGATCTAATTCCTTGGAATTGAATACCTGGTCATTTCTAGGACATTTCCATATGTGTTTTAATTTGATTTATAATTTACTAATACCTTAGCGCGGCTTTATATTTGTACATATCGTAGATATATTGAGTGGTTGCAGTGGTAATATGTAAACCAACTGCACCCAAGTCAACAAATTGGAAAGAGATTTACTATAGTGTCCAAACTTAAATTCTAACAAAACACCCTGAGGGAGGAAATTGAACAGGCATACCGCCGGAAGGTAACCAATACACATCCATATATAGAGATTGTATACATCATAGACAAAATTGAAAATAATAAAATAAACATAAACATGATATAACAAAGAAAAAAAAAAAGGGGGGGGGAGGAAATGCATTGATGCATATTCTATTGACTCAGGAAAAAACCTGGGTTTGTGCACACGGCAAAGACAGCAAACCGTCAATCAATTGGGAAGCGTCCCGATGAAAAACCTGGCAGAAAAGGTTTAAAATTGAGTACCCCCTTTAACCCCGGGGGTGTTGTAGCATTAAGGGTAATAATCCATCTAAGTTCACGCTGCAATAGCATTTTGTCCATGTCCCCCCCACGTGAACTCATGTGTATTCTGTCTAGAGCCACGAATCTGACCCGGGGTAAGCAGCCCCCATGTACATCCCTAACATGACGTCCCAAAGGGGTGTCAGGGTTCCTCTTCCTCATATTGAGAATGTGTCGGCTTACCCCCCGGCAAAACTGCTGGGTAGTTTTGCCTACGTAAAAACAGCCACAACCACAGCGTAGTAAATACACCACACCAGTGGTTTGGCAGTTCACGTAATGTTTAGGTTTGAGAATCCCAGAATTGGGTAATGTAATGTGTTTACTAGTATCAAGATATTTTCATTGGGAGCACGCCCCACATACGAACGTGCCCCGATATGAACAAGGGTCCCCTCCCACATGTGCCGCGTGTTCACTGTGCACTAACATATCTCCAATGGAGACAGCTCTACGATATGTAATGAGGAGTTTTGGGGGCAATATATGGCCCACCACTGGATCTGAAGTCAATAGATGCCAATGGCGTTTGAGGATTTGTCTGATACAATGATGACGGCTGTTAAATTTAGTGATGATCCTATTTACCGGTAAGGGGTCACTATTCTTTTTGGATTTGTATAGCAGTTGATGTTTAGATGACTGTGTTACCCTATTGAAGGCCTTCTTTAAACATTTTTTACTGTATCCTCTGAGTAATAAGCGAGATCTCAGGGCATTAGCCTCCTTGAGAAAAGTATCTGGATTGGTACAATTGCGTTTAATTCTAAGATATTGGCTGTATGGTATTAAGATTATGAGAGGTTGAGGGTGGGCACTGCTGGCGTGTAGAATATTGTTTCCCACTGTAGGTTTGCGGTATAAGGCACAGGAAATGTGTCCCGTGGGATCCTTGGAAATTGTGATATCCAGAAATGTAATCTGGGATCTATGGTGTATCATGGTAAATGATAAATTGAATGGGTTGCTATTCAAAATCAGTAAAAACTGTTGTAGCAACTCTTCGGGACCAATCCAAAATAGTAGCACCTATATATCTGTACCACGCCAGTACATGGGCCATGAACTCCACCGTCTCCTCAGCCGATGATAAGAAACACTCCCACTCCCCCAGGTACAGGTTGGCGTAGGAGGGAGCACAAGAAGTGCCCATAGCCACCCCCTGCACCTGGAGGTAGTGGGAGCCATCGAAGGAGAAGACATTGTGGTGGAGGATGAACTCCAAAGCCGAGAGGATGAAGCTGTTAAACGGCAACTCTGTCTCATTCATCTGGGTCAGGATCCTGGTGATAACCGCCAGTCCGAGATGATGAGGTATGGAACTATAGAGGGCCTCCACGTCCACGGCGACCAAAATGGTGTCGCCCGGGACCTGGAGGCCCTCCAAGGTCCTCAGAAGATGCACGGTATCCTGGATGTACGAGGGAAGGGCAACCACAAAGGGTCTCAAAGGTTCGTCAATCAATTTGCTAGTATTTTCAGTAATGGAGCCCGTCCCTGAAATGATGGGACGACCTGGTGGGGAAGTGGAATTTTTGTGAATCTTGGGAAGTGAATAAAAGGTTGCCGTTCTGGGGTATGTAGTCCTGATAAACTGCCAAGTGGATTTGGAAATGGCATGATTTTGGAAAGCTGAGTCAATAAGAGCATAAAATTGTTCGTTATATGTGGCAATGATTGACAAATCAATCTTGCGATACCAAGATCGATTGTTCAAAATTTTGGAGCACATGGCAACATAATCCACATCATTCATGAGTACAATGTTGCCCCCTTTGTCTGAGGGCTTGATAGTTACAGATGTATCTTTAGATAGATCTACTAGGGCCTTTTTCAGATTTAGGGTCATGTTCGATGGGGAAGGATCATGTGAATGTAGTTTTCCAATGTCCTTGGATACCAACCGAAGGAACATCGAGATTCCCTGATTGGAGCTGGGGGCAGGATACATTGTAGATGTTTTTTTCAACTTAGAGGGTTGATGTTTGATGTCTGAACTATTGGGCGTATCTTCTAATCGTGAAAGTAGTGATTCAATATCAACCTGATCAATTAGGTCAGGAGGTTCACTCTCCTCTAGTAGTTGATTGAGGTGTTGGAGGGCCTGTTTCTCACTTATGGAGAGAGTATGGCCATCAACTACAATTTTCTTTGAAAACTTGCCTTGAAGCAAAAGCTATCTAGAAAAAAGATGCAAGTCTTTGATGATCTCAAACTTATCAATGGTGTTGGTTGGGCAGAAGGTAAGCCCCATAGACAGTACTTGTTGTTCATCAACCGTGAGTTTGTGTGATGATAAGTTGATGATGTTTAAGTTGGATTGGGTGTGTGTCTCATTTATGTAGAATGGTTTTGCCCCCCCCCCCCGGGGTGTTGTTTAGTTTGGCTAAAAAAATTGAAGGAATCTTTGGAGGGATGATAGAAATGTTAGACCCATCACCTGGAGGAGCCACTGGTGCCCCACCCTGTGGTCCCTCCATAGAAGAAAGAGATACATCACCAGTTGTGCCCACAGGCCCAGCAGAGGAATCAGTGACCGAATCTTGGAGTTGGTCGTGGGGGAGGAGCCATCACCACGTCTGGATCTCTTTGGACGTCTAGTTCTTCTCTGTTGCTTAGTATTGGAAGATAGAGAAAGAGACGAAGCAGATGAGTGATCAGATGTTGATACAGACGCTTGTTTGTTGCGAGAGAAACCAAACCAATGTTGTGAATTATGGGGAAATTTAGACCATTTGTAGGCCTTCCCTTCCCTAAAGGCCAATGTATCTCTTAAAATTTTTTTCTCTTTTTTGAACATCAATTGCTTATTATATGTTTCCAAACGTGTCTTTAATTTCTCATTGAATTTGCTATATAGTACATGCGACTCAAAAGATGACAGTTGCTGATAAATTGATTCTATGTTTTATCAATGCAAGTCATATGCCTGGTATACTCCTCCTTAAGTAATTTCATCATTTTGGTTGAACAAGTTTTTAGGTTGTTCTCCCATGCCAATTTGAAATCCGCACTGATGTCTTCAAAAGAGGGAAAGATGGAGCCTTTGCTGCTGTTATTTCACACACATCAGTCGTTGGGATTACATCCCATACTAGAGGGGTAAGTCATTATCTGCTTCTCTCCCTTATACAACTATTTTGAGTATTCTATACTAACAGGGAGTCTCCTCCCTTATGTCTAATACCTTTCTGCATGGACATACATATACCAGATTACTGACAATATGGATATTTTATCCATAGGTCCCTCCACATCTACATCTTTATGTGGTGTCTATATATCAACAGGCTAGTCACCCATGCAGTAAGTACAAGCTAGCTCTATATGTTTTTGAGGTTCATGTTGCATACAAGCTGACAACTACTTATATACTTTCCCTTTGAATTCTGCAGGTGCTCTGATGGGGATGGGCTAGTTCCCACTTTTTGATTCTTGTGAGAGCAATTTTCTGGAGCTCATTGGTGAGGACTAGGGGGTGAGGGTGGACGTACAGCCGGGGGACCAATTCCGGACACCTTTAACAAATTTTTTGAACCCTTCGGTTATTTGTTTTTGGTTGATCTATTGGAATATGTTGGGCCTTTTCCTATCGTCTTGGCCCTTTTCAATTAGGTCTTACTTTTGTCTCTTAACACACTGAGGTGAGTACAGGCATACGGCCGGTATAGAACTACATCTACCATGCTTTCGTGTCATGTTGTAGCATATATGTATGCGCTATTGAAACTATTGTATATTATTTACTACAGTGTATTGTACTGTTATGATTTTGTTTACTATATACAATATCTGTTGTTATGTTCCAGAACCACGATATACAATGTCTTCCCTGAGGAAGAAGTATGAAATAATTTAAAAACTTTGAAACATGTTGGAGATGGAGCCAAACTCTACATATCAGGATGCACTATATGCCTGAGGGTCTTTTTGCTCCTACACTAGTATATGATATAATGTGGTTCATATTTTATTGTAATTGATGGTTGTGTGCTGTGACTTTAGGGTCACCTTCTCTACATGTGACAATTTTTAACCTTGATTTAATAAATTGTATTTTTTTACTATTGAGTTGTTTTGGATATCAGTGTTGCTCCAAATCCCTATGGGCTTTTTCCTTGGAACTTTACAGTTTTGACAATATTGAGGGACACATAGTGAACCCAAAAATGGAGGTAATTGTCAAGAAGTGCAAATAACTAATTGGATTAAAATGTATTCCATATAAGACAAAAGGATATAAAAGGGTTATCTTAAGACATGAAGGAAGACTGGAAGTACAACTATCCATTATTAATAAAACAGTTTTTAGGTCGTAGATCCAGCGGGTCTCCATCTTAGAGATTTCTCTCCTCACATGACTGCCTCGCCAATGTGGGGTAAACCAGTCGATGGCTACGATGGAAGTCCCTGCTGGATCCCTTCCATGATGCTCCAAATAATGTTGTGAAACCGAATGCTTGGGGAATCCTTTAATAATGTTGGCCACATGCTCACCTACCCTCACATTCATGGCTCTTGCAGTTCGTCCCACATACTGCATGCCACAAGGGCAGGTGAGCATATAAACTACATTCTGAGAAGTGCAGGTGATAAAAGTTTTCACGTCATAAGTTTTATGCGTGACCGTAGAGCAAAATTGTGAAATCTTTCTATCTTTGAGTCTATTCAACTGACACACCTTGCGCTTAAGACAGGAGAAATAGCCCTTCAATCGTTGAAAAAAAGGGACTCTGTGAGGTGGATCCATAATGTTAGGAGCCACTTGGAGTCTCAGGTGGGGTACGCCCCTAAAGACCACCTGTGGTTTTTCAGGGAGTATAGGGCCGAGAACTTTGTCATTGAGTAACACACCCCAATGTTTTTTTCATGATTTTTTTAACATCAAAATATTGATGAGAAAAAGTGGTAAGAAAGGAAAACCTAAAATCCTGCTGTGTTGTACGTGCAATGTCCTTGTTCTCCTGGATCATAGCATTTCTATTCATATCACCAACTTCCCTAATAGTATCTTCCAAGACAGCTGGTTCGTATCCCTTATCAAGGAATCTGTTTTTTAGGATATCAGCCTGTTTAAGGAAATCCTCCTTAACCAGTTCCCTACCGAGTTATTGTAAAATGACGTCGGCAGGAACTGCTTGTCGATCCGGGAGGACGTCATATGACGTCCGCCGCTTCTCGCCACTACTGCGGGCCCCCAGGGGCGATCACGGATCACTCGTCTGCCGGGGGGTTGTGTCCCCCCCAGATCGGAGTAAAGAGCCAATAAAATTGGCTCTTTACCACGTGACCGGCTGTGTCCAATCACAGCCGGTCACTAACGGTCCTCTCGTGCACGGCGCGCAGCGCGGCGATTGGAGCTGAGGCTTGTCCCTCGGACAAAGCCCAGCTCCGATCCGTGTAAAGAGCCAATAGATTTGGCTCTTTACCACGTGACCGGCTGTGTCAATCACAGCCGGTCATGTGATGTAAACAAACCGCGGTAACGAGTTGTTACCGCGGTTCTCCCTGTCACACACCAAGCACACTGCTCACCCCCCCAATAAAGAGGACCTGTCACCACCCCATCAAAGTACCTGTCACAGTCCATCAGAGTACCTGTCACCTGCCCATCAAAGTACCCGAGTACCTGTCACCTGTCCATCAAAGTACCCGAGTACCTGTCACCTGTGTATTAAAGTACCCGAGTACCTGTCACCTGTCCATCAAAGTACACGAGTACCTGTCACCTGTCCATCAAAGTACCCGAGTACCTGTCAACTGCCCATCAAAGTACCCGAGTACCTGTCACCATCCCATCTGAGTACCCGAGTACCTGTCACCTATCCATCAAAGTACCCGAGTACCTGTCAACTGCCCATCAAAGTACCCGAGTACCTGTCACCATCCCATCTGAGTACCCGAGTACTTGTCACCTGTCCATCAGAGTACCCGAGTACCTGTCACCAGTCCATCAGAGTACACGAGTACCTGTCACCTGTCCCCCAGAGTACCCGAGTACCTGTCACCTGCCCATCAGAGTACCCGAGTACCTGTCATCTGCCCATCAGAGTATCCAAGTACCTGTCACCAGTCCATCAGAGTACCCGAGTACCTGTCACCAGACCATCTGAGTACCCGAGTACCTGTCATCAACCCATCAAAGTACCCAAGTACCTGTCACCTGCCCATCTGAGTACCCGAGTACCTGTCACCTGCCCATCTGAGTACCCGAGTACCTGTCACCAGCCCATCAGAGTGCCCGAGTACCTGTCACCAGACCATCAGAGTACCCGAGTACCTGTCACCTGCCCATCAGAGTACCCGAGTACCTGTCACCTGCCCATCAGAATACCCGAGTACCTGTCACCTGCCCATCAGAGTATACGAGTACCTGTCACCAGCCCATCAGCATACCCAAGTACCTGTCACCTGCCCACCTGAGTACCCGAGTACCTGTCACCTGCCCACCTGAGTGCCCAAGTACCTGTTACCTGCCCACCAGAGTACCCGAGTACCTGTCACCAGCCCATAAGAGTACCCGAGTACCTGTCACCTGCCTTTCAGATTACCCAAGTACCTGTCACCAACCCATCTGAGTAACCGAGTACCTATCTGCAGCCCATCAGAGTACCCAAGTACCTTTTACCAATCCATCAGATTACCCGAGTACCTGTCTCCAGCCCATCAAAGTACCCAAGTACCTATCTGCAGCCCATCAGAATACCTGAGTACCTATCTGCAGCCCATTAGAGTACCCGAGTACCTATCTGCAGCCCATGCCTCATAGAATATACCTCGGGTGTTTGCTTTCCAAAATGGGGTCATTTTGGGGGTAATTCCACTGTCCTTCTGCCCCGGGGCCTTCAAAAGTGTGATAGGTATCAATTCAATTTTATGTGTAATTTATGCTCCTAGAACGCCTGACGGTGCTCCCTGAATGTTCGGCCTCTGTATGTGGCCAGGGTGTGAAAAAGTCTCACACATGTGGTATCGCCATACTCGGGGACAGTAGCAGAATGTATTTTGGGGTGTAATTGGAAGTATGCATATGCTGTGTGTGAGAAATAACTTGTTGTTTTGACAATTTTGTGCAAAAAAAAATAATTATTTCTTAATTTTCCTAAGAATTGTGGGAAAAAAGTACAACTTCAAAAAACTCGCCATGCCTCTTGCTAAATACCTTGGAATGTCTACTTTTCAAAATGGGGTCATTTGGGGGGTATTTGTGCTTTCCCGACATTTCAGGGCCTCAAGAAATGAGATCGGCCATCAGTGCATCAGGTGTGATCAATTTTCAATGATTTGCACCATAGTTTGTAGACTCTATAACTTTCACACAGACCAAATAATATACACTTATTTGGGTTATTTTTTACCAAAGATAGGTAGCAGTATAGGTTTTGGCCCAAATTTATGGACAAAAATTACTTATTTGCAAAATGTTATCACAGAAACTAAAAAAAAGTGTTTTTTTTTTCAAAATTTTCACACTTTTTTCAATTATGTTGCAAAAAATAAAAAAACCCAGAGGTTCTTAAATACCACCAAAAGAAAGCTCTATTTGTGTGAAAAAAAAGATAAACATTTTGTTTGGGTGCAGTGTAGCATGAGAGAGTAATTGTCATTCAAAGTGTGAGAGCGCTGAAAGCTGAAAATTAGTCTGGTAAGGAAGGGGGTATAAACGTCCGGTATTGAAGTGGTTAGGGGAACAGTTATGCCTGAGTCAGATAAACTGTCCCCTAGCAACCGCCTTGAGCCAACTGGGATGATGGCAACTCCCTAGGCCAATATACCCGTTACGATCGGTGCTCTTGAAAAAAGTGGTGGTCACCAAAGAATCACCTCTCACCTCAATATTTAAATCAAGGAAGTGGATACTGGTGTCACTAGCTTCATATTGTAAAACTATGCCCAATGAGTTGGCATTAAGTCCACACAGGAAAGAATCAAGAGAGGTCCTGCTACCATCCCATAGGAGGAGGACGTCATCTATGTATCTACCCCAGAAGACCACCTCCAGTCTTCTAGTGGGATAGGTGACGTCCTCCTCCCACTTGGCCATAAATAGATTCGCAATGCTGGGGGCGAACTTAGCCCCCATCGCAACTCCTCTATTTTGTAAATAAAAGGAGGCGCCGAACCAAAAATAGTTCCGTGACATGGCGAACGTAAGGAGGCTCAGAACGAAATCTCTCTGGTCAGGATCTAGTTCCGAATCTCTCTCTAGGAAGGTCTTAACGGCATCAAATCCATCGGTATGTGAGATTATAGTGTAGAGGGAGGCCACATCTGCTGTCACCAGGATGTAGCCATCCCTCCATGTAATCTCATTCAGAGACCTAATAACCTGAGCCGAGTCTTTTATGTAAGACTCGGTACGAGAAACAAGGGGCTGCAGAAAACTATCGATATACCTCCCCACTCGGGAGGTGATCGAATCAAGCCCACTAATGATGGGCCTCCTGGGGGGGGGTTAACCTGGTCTTTGTGGACTTTTGGGAGACAATACATAATTGGCACACGAGGTGCTACTGGAACAAGAAAGGCTTTCTCTTTCCTGTTCAGTAAGCCTCTCCCAAAGCCATCATTGCCCAACTTAACCAAATCTTTTTTAAATTTGGTTGTAGGATCCTGAGCCAAGGGGATGTATGTTTCGGCGTCAGACAGAATTCTGTTCATTTTAGCCACATAGGCCAACTTATCAAGAACAACAATGCCACTGCCTTTATTGGCGGGGCGTACTACTACTATGTCGTTCCTCCCCTTCAGAGATTTTAATCCCTCATTGAATTTCTGGCTGTTATTATTCCTCCTGACCTTAAATTTATCAATGTCCCTAAGGGCCAGGTCCTTAAACACCGCAATGGGGGGCATTACCGGGAGGATTAAATAATGACGCATTGGACAATCGAGTATCCCTAATATTTCCTACCCCAGCCTCTCTAATTCTAGGTGGCTTGGAGGGGATGTACCTTTGTATATTAATATTTTGGATATATCTCTGGACGTCCATAACTGCTGTGAACTTGTCCAAAGATCTATCCGGGGCAAATTTCAACCCATGATTAAGCACAAACTTTTCTGGCTCTGTAAGTACCCCAGAGCTCAGATTATAAATGCCACTCTCCTTTATACTCTCCTCCTTTTTCTTTCGGACCCTCCTCCCCCTCTGGTCCCTCTCCTGCTTCTCCACCTTGTTTGTTCTTTGCTGGACCCTTGGGAAAAAACTGACGATTATTGGCACGGAGGGGAACATGATCAGCATAAGGGGGTCTTCTAAATGAATGAAGTCCCTGACCACCCCAATGGGAAGAGATTCTCGTGTAATATCCATTTCTGGGAGTATGTTGTGAAGGATGTTGGGTAATGTATCTTTTGTCATAATCATAATCCTCATCTACATCCTGCCTATGAGGAGCATACTGATTATAAGATTCAATCTCATTATGGGCAATGCCCTTGGTTCATTATAGGCGTTATTGACTCTACCATGTCATGACTTCGTCAAAGTCCCAACCTTCCCCATTCTCCCCCTTTTTTCATAGGCGTTATTACGACCATTCCCCCTACGACCACTAGGGCCCGGTCTGGATCGGGAGGGATGGCCGCCACCCACTCTAGTCCAAACCTCCGTGGGCGTATGGGTTTCAGGAGTGTGATTATAACCTAATTGAATAGGCGACCCCTTTTGAGGTAAAAGAGGACCAGGGGTAGAGGGCTGGGCTGCCCCTCCATTAGCAACCCCAGCTCTCTTGATTTGCCACTTAAACACCCAGTTTTCTCTAAAGTCCTCGGAATCCCTAGAGTATTTTTTCTTTTCTTATTCCTTTGATCGGTATCCTTTTTCTCCAATACTTTTTTAGGTTATCGAATTTAGATTTATACTCCTCCGATTCCTTAAATTGGGAAAGTTTTTCTTGAATATCTAAACTTTCCTCATCAATTCTCTTTAACTTATCTCTTTTCCTGCTAATCAAAAAGCGTAAAAGACCCAGACCAATCTCATTGAAATATTTAAACCAACCAGGCAGGTCGAGCTCATCTTCCTGTGGAGCTATTTCAAATCTGAGACTCCTGGGGACAATGCCATCTCTAAGACATTGTTCGAGGTAGGCAATATCCCAATTGCCATGCAACTCAGTAGTCATCAGGTTTATAAGCCTCATGAACAGACCTCCCATGTCAGACTCCTGTTGTATCTCCATGGAATTAAAGACACTCCCCAAGTTTCATGTACCTGTTGGTGGAGTCTGATTGTGCAGAGGGCAACCTCTCTTATGGCCCTGGTTTGGGAACCCCTGATAGAGGAAACAGGAGATTCCGGAGCACAGGGGGGCACGAGGGCTGGTGCGGATGCAGATGGTGTTGTGAAGATCCTCCAGGAGCTCGTGCAGACAGAAGAGTGGTGATGCAGGCCGGGTCGGTATTAGGCAGGCTAGTGCGGTACAAAGGAACAGGCAAGCGGGACGTCGGGTGCAGGCAGGGTCGTAAACAGGCGGGCGGCTGAGGTACAAGAGAGTTAGGCAGAGACGTGGTCATAGGCAGGCAGAGGGTCGGTACAGGCAGAGTTCAATCAGAGGTCAGGCAAGCCGGGTCACAGATACAGGAAGACTGGGAAAACAGGTCACAGGAACTTACTAACACGTTGTAGATCAGACAGCACTTGCCACTGGAAGCAGGAAGTTCAAATAGGGCTGCTCCTCCAGGAACTAGAGGAAACAACAATCAAATGCTATTAACCCTCAGCACAGTCTTCTAACATTGCCCCCCCAAGGGGCAGCCTCCGGATGCCCAAACGGGTTCTCTTGGTCGGGTTCCTTCTCCAGAAGGTCCTGATCAGGGCCTCTGCATGTAAATTCTCTTCAGGCTCCCAAGAGCTCTCTTTGGGCCCATAGCCCCTCCATTTAACCAGGTATTGGATGGTGCCACCTCTCCTCCTGCAATCCAGAATGGACGCCACCTCGAATTCTTCTGATCCATCAACCAATACTGGTGCTGGTGGACCTGTCTGTCGATCAGGAAAAGGGTCGGAGACCTTAGGCTTCAACAAGGACACATGAAAAACTGGGTGGATGCGGAATGACTCCATTTCATAGGCCATTTCATTGACCTTTCGTTTGATGGGAAAGGGTCCTATGAACTTAGGGCCAAGCTTCTTTGATGGGCATACCAATCTCAAGTTGAGGGTGGAGAGCCATACCAGATTACCTGGCTCCAAGTTTAGTTCGCCCCGCCTCTTCTTGTCATAGGTCTCCTTATTGGCCGCCTGTGTTCGTGCCATTGTCTCCTACAGAAGTTTGTTATTGGAGGAAAAGAAATTCAGTAAGTCAGTCACAGCGGGCACCGAGTTTTCCGGGCAGGCATTGGACAAGAAGGCGGGATGGTAGCCAAAGTTAGCAAAGAAGGGTGACTGCTGGGTGGCCGAGTGAACCGAGTTGTTATATGCAAACTCCGCCAGCGGTAAGAGCGTAACCCAGTCGTCCTGGGAGAATGACGAGAAACAGCGTAGATATTGTTCAAGAGTCTGGTTGGTGCGATCCGTCTGGCCGTTCGTGTGGGTATGGTATGCGGAGGACAGGGACAGGCCGATCTTCAGCGATTTACACAAAGACCTCCAGAACTTGGACGTGAATTGCACGCCACAGTCAGATACCACATCCGTTGGGATCCCGTGCAACCGGACAATCTCCTTAATGAATATTCTGGCCGTTTCTGCGGCCGAAGGTGTGCCTTTCATAGGTAGAAAGTGGGCCATCTTAGAGAGTCTATCCACTACCACAAAGATGGTAGAGCAACCTTCGGAGGGGGGTAACTCCACAATGAAGTCCATGGAAATGTGGCTCCAGGGCCTCTCCGGAACAGGTAATGGTTTAAGAAGGCCCCAAGCCCGAGTTTTACTCCCCTTACATCGGCTGCAGGTAGTGCACGATCCCACATAGGCCTTACAGTCCTCTCTAACTCGGGGCCACCAGAACGTGCGATGCACTAATTCCAAAGTCTTACGTGCCCCGAAGTGCCCAGCGAGGCGGTGGTCATGGCAGAGGTCTAAGACTGCGGTTCACAGATACAAATATCCCCGGTACAAATATCTTGGTGCCATGCCAGAACAACCCATCCTTGAGCTGCAGAGGAGTTCCCGGAAGGGGGTTTGGCCCCAGGGAAACTTGCCGGATCCATGACAACACGTCCTCCTGCAACAACAAGAAGCTTCCTGGAGACAATATAGTGTCAGGGGATACTGGAGCTTCCGGTATGTTGAACATACGAGACAAAGAGTCTGGTTTGGTGTTTTCGACCTGGGCCTGTAGGTGATGTGAAAGGAAAATCGGGCGAAGAACAGCGCCCATCGGGCTTGACGAGGTTTCAGCCTCCTGGCAATCCTCAGGTATTCCAAGTTGCGGTGATCTGTATAGATGAGAATGGGATGTGCTGCCCCCTCTAGGAGATACCGCCATTCTTCCAGGGCAGCCTTGATAGCAAGAAGTTCCCGGTCCCCCACATCATAGTTTCTTTCAGCGGGAGATAGCTTGCGTGAAAAGAACGCCACTGGTTGAAGTAGCGCCTTAGTACCCTGCCTTTGAGAAAGAATAGCCCTGACTGCCACCTCGAATGCGTCAACCTCCAGAACATAGGGCAGAGCGGGGTCTGGGTGCTTAAGGATGGGTGCAGAGGTGAATAGTCTCTTAAGCTTGTCAAAGGCTGCTTGCGCCTCAGGAGTCCAGCGGAACGGGACACCCTGCTTGGTCAGGTATGTGATAGGGGAGATGATGGAGGAAAATCCCTGGATAAACTTCCTGTAGAAGTTTGCAAATCCAATAAATCTCTGGATTCCCTTTCTGTCGACCGGGGCAGGCCAGTCCAGAATGGCAGAGACCTTTTGGGGGTCCATCTTGATGCCTCCGACAGAAATTATAAGTCCAAAGAATTGTATGCTTGCCTGCTCAAATTTGCACTTTTCTGGTTTGGCATAGAGGCCGTGTTGACGGAGGCGACCCAGTACATGTTTGACATGGGAACGGTGGAGCTCCAGGGAAGGTGAGAAGATCAAGATATCATCAAGGTAGGCGATGACAAAGAGGTCAAGAAAGTCCCGGAAGATGTCGTTTATAAAGTGCTGAAAGCAGCAGAGGCAGAGGCGGAGGTTTCCTCGGAGCTGGCTCTCTTCAGAAGTCAGTGCTGGGCCCGCCAAGCCCTGCTGCTGGGGTCCAGGTGGCCTCGGAGGAGGAGAGGTGGGTATGCTGGAACCGGTCAGGGTGCCCTTTGGCAACCCCCCGGTGGGAGGTAGCATCCAGGAGGGTCGCAGGTTCACCTTGGCCCTTTCTGCTCTGCATTCTCGAATGCGTCGATCGATCTGGATGGCCAGATCGATAAGCCTCTCCAGGGAGACTGGCGCCCCCACACAGGCCATCTCATCCTTCAGGGGGTTGGCCAAGCCCCGCAGGAACTGGCTGTGTCAGAGCTCCAACGCCTGAACTCGGATACATACTCCTCCGCCGGACGGCGGCCTTGACGGAGGGCGTGGAGTGCAGCTTCGGCAGTAGCCGCCTGATGCGGATCTTCATATAGCCGCGCCATCACTTGGAAGAACTGGGTTAAATCCGACACTTCAGGTGCCCCTTGCTCCAAGAGCCAGTGGGCCCA
>BLSH010049603.1:97409-119043 GCA_018402905.1 Glandirana rugosa
TTGGCCAGCTACCGATGCTACCTTCAGGGGCGACCTAGGGAAGGTACTACGAGGTTTATTACAACACTTTGGCTTACGAACCCCTTAGCAAATTATTACAACCGGTGTACGAGTGGATGGGAGTCGAGTGTAAATACCGAGAATGTCAAGCGGGGTGTATGACGCTCGGTGTTCCCGTCCACTCGTACATTTGGTGTAAGACTCTTCACGTCCACTATTTTCAAAAGTGCAGTATTCAAAATACGCACTGGCATCTCGTTTTAACACTTTAGGAAGATAGAAACTCAGATAAGTTGACTGTGTGGAACGTCAATTCTGTCCTCTTTATCGGGAAGTTAGCAACTTTTGTTTCCCTGAGACACTCCACCTAGGTATTACAATCCCTGAAAAACCACAGGTGGTCTTTAGGGGCGTACCCCCCCCCCCCCCCGAGACTCCAAGTGGCTCCTAACATTATGGATCCACCTCACAGAGTCCCTTTGTTTTCAACGATTGAAGGGCTATTTCTCCTGTCTTAACTGCAAGGTGTGTCAGTTGAATAGACTCAAAGATAGAAGGATTTCACAATTTTGCTCTACGGTCACGCATAAAACTTATGACGTGAAAACTTTTATCACCTGCACTTCTCAGAATGTGGTTTACATGCTCACCTGCCCTTGTGGCTCGCAGTATGTGGGGCGAACTGTAAGAGCCATAAATGTGAGCTGAGGGTAGGTGAGCATGTGGCCAACATTATTAAACGATTCCCCAAGCATTCGGTTTCACAACATTATTTGGAGCATCATGGAAGGGATCCAGCGGGGACTTCCATCGTAGCCATCGACCGGTTTACCCCACATTGGCGAGGCAGTCATGTGAGGAGAAAAATCTCTAAGATGGAGACCCCGCTGGATCTATGACCTAAAAACTGTTTTTATTAATAATGGATAGTTGCACTTCCAGTTTTCCTTCATGTCTTAAGATAACCCTTTTACATCCTTTTGTCTTATATGGAATAAATTTTAATCCAATTAGTTATTTGCACTTCTTGACAATTACCTCCATTTTTGGGTTCACTATGTGTCCCTTAATATTGTCTATAGATATGTAGGCTTCTCCTAGCCTCTGGTGATATTTCCCCAAATCCTGGGCCCCCCTCATTTAACACCCAACATGCCCATCACCACCACCCCACACCCTCTGGCAGTAGTCGCGATCTACGTAATTTAATCTCCATTCCCCTTCTTCCCAAAACCAGCCTCCCCTTCCCCTGTGCCCTCTGGAACGCCCGCTCTGTCTGCAACAAGCTCACTGCTGTTCACGACCTATTAGTCACTAATTCCTTTAATCTTCTTGCGATCACTGAAACCTGGCTCCATGAATGCGATTCTCCTTCTCCTGCTTCCCTCTCCCACGGTGGCCTTCTCTGGACTCACTCCCCTAGGCCTAATGGACGCAAGGGAGGTGGAGTAGGATTCCTCCTGTCCCCACAGAGCACCTTCCAGGTTATTCACTCTCCTCCCTCTCTGTCACTCTCATCATTTGAAGCCCACTGTATACGTCTATTCTCTCCAACCTCCCTAAGAATTGCTGTGATCTATCGGCCTCCTGGACCACTGTCAGCTTTCCTTGATGAATTTTCTGCCTGGCTACCCTACTTTCTCTCTTCTGAAATTCCTACTATCCTTCTTGGCGACTTTAACATCCCGGTTAACACTAACACTACCTCTAAACTTCTTAGTCTAACTTCCTCATTTGACCTGAAGCAATGGGTACAGGCTCCTACTCACACTGATGGAAATACCCTCGACCTTGTATTCTCCTATCTATGCACTCCATGCAACTTCTCCAACAATCCTTTTCCCCTCTCCGACCACCACCTTATTAGATTCTCTCTCTCCCTGTCTTGCACCTCCTTTCCCTCCAATCACCAAACCGTCACCCGTAGAAACCTTCGCCAACTCAACACTTCTCTTCTCTATTCTGCTACTGACCACCTCTATGAAAAAATCTCACCCCTGTCCTGCCCCAATCAAGCCACTACCATCTACAATAAATCCCTGTCCTCCACTCTGGACAAGCTAGCTCCCCTTACCACACACAAAATCAGGCCTCGACCCCTACAACCCTGACAAACAGACGACACCAGAAACCTCAAAAAACGTAGCCGCGCCCTTGATCGTCAGTGGCACAAGACAAAGTCTCTCAAAGACTTCAACCAATACAAATCTGCCCTCCATAAATACAATTCTGGCCTCCACACTGCCAAGCAGACCTATTTTACCACTCTTATTAACACCTTCTCATCCAGTCCCCCGTCAACTCTTCTCTACCTTCAACTCCCTACTGCGTCCCCCCCCCCACTTCCGCCCACTAACACACTCACTGCCCAAGAGGTTGCTAACCACTTCAAAAGCAAGATTGATACAATTCGTGATGAAATCTCCACTCTACAGGCATCTTCTCCAGTTAACACCCCATGTCAACAAGCACAATCGACACTATCCCTGTTCAAACCTACTACTATAAACGAGGTTGCTAAACTCCTTTCAAACGCCCACCTAACCACCTGTCCATTGGACCCTATTCCCTCTAAAATACTACGCTCGCCCTCTGACTCTATCCTGCACTCTCTAACTCACATCTTCAATCTCTTCCTCTCTTCTGGCATCTTCCCCAATGCTCTAAAACATGCATTGGTCACCCCCATACTCAAAAAACCATCCCTGGACACTACCGATCTTAACAATCTACGCTCTATCTCCTTGCTCCCATTTTCCTCCAAAATCCTCGAACGTCTGGTCTACAACCAACTGAGTGACCGCCTTGTTAAGAATAACCTTCTTGACCCCCTCCTATCTGGATTCCGTCCTCAACACTCCACAGAAACTGCCCTTCTTAAACTCACAAACGACCTTCTAACCGCTAAAACCAATGGACACTATTCTGTACTCCTACTCCTGGACCTTTCGGCTGCCTTTGATACTGTCGACCACCCCCTCCTCCTCAAAAAACTTTACTCCCTCGGTCTCCGTGACTGTGCTCTTCAGTGGCTCTCGTCCTACCTATTCCATCGCACCTTCAGTGTCACGTACAATTCTACCTCCTCCTCTCCTCTTCCTTTCTCTGTCGGGGTCCCCCAAGGTTCTGTTCTTGGACCTCTCTTATTTTCAATCTACACCTCTTCCCTGGGTCGGCTGATAGCCTCCCACGGCTTTCAATATCATTTCTACGCCGACGATACCCAAATCTACCTCTCCACCCCCCAACTCACTCCATCAGTCTCCTCACGCATCACTAACTTATTAACAGACATGGGGGGCGTGACCGGATGTGATCGAGGCAAGACGTGTCTGAGAGTCTCTCCGCACAGATCCGACTAATTCATCCGATTTCACCCAGATACTGCAGCCCCCGGGCTGTTTGATCTACACTGGCCGGTTCCCTAGCTATCCGTGATGCCATCTAATGCAGGGAAAGCAAAGGGGAAGGCTCCGCTAAAGCAGACGCCGGCAACGCTCGTAGCCAAAGACGGGTTGGTGAGCCCCGCCCTCGCCATCTTGGATTCTCAGACGCCATCCCCGCGCGCCAAAACAACATCCAAGAGGATGGAGGGTGAGAGAGCTGGTGGGGCGACCCGGACAGCGGCTTCAGGCTCCCTGGAAAACCAGGTGGAAGTGATCACAGGCCCGATTTTAGAGGCGCTGGCGGCATGTAAGGCTGAACTTCTGGTGCGCATTGATCACCTGGCAAGTGAATGCACGCTAATCCGGCAAGACATGGATAAGGTACGAGGCAGGGTTACGGCCACAGAAGATAGGATATCTGAGGTAGAGGAGGCCACGCACTCCCAGGGATCGCAGTTAACAGAGCTGCAGGAATTGGTACGGTCGTTGCAACGCAGGGCCGATGATGCAGAGGACCACCAGAGACGCAACAATGTAAGAGTGGTGGGGCTGCCTGAGGGAGCGGAGGGCACCAATACAACGGCATTCGCTGAGTCCTTTTTCAAAGACCTGCTGGCCCTGGAGAATTTACCCCCCACCTATATTGTAGAGAGGGCGCATAGAGTACCAACGGGATATCGCCCCCCGGGAGCTCCCTCCAGGTCCTTTCTGGTCCGGCTGCTCAACTATAGAGACCGGGACCTGATTTTGGCGGAAGCCAGGAAGCACCAGGAGCTTCGCTATCAAAATACTAAAGTCATGCTTTTTCCTGATTTCTCTGCGGAAACCCAAAGGAGACGTCACTCTTTCATTGATGTCAAGAAACGCCTCAGAACCAAAAACATCCAGTATACCATGCTGTACCCTAGCAATCTTAGGGTGCAGCACAATGGTGCAGTAAAATTTTTTGAAACACCGCAAGAGGCCTGCGACTGGCTGGACAGAGACCCTTAACTACTCCTTTGGATGGTGGGTGAGTCTCTTTAGACTTTCAGTTACTACAAGACGACCAATAGGGGGGGAGAAGAAGACTGTTATATATCCCATACTTTTCTATATTGTTGAATGGACATAGTAAGATGCTTGGAAGTGACAGGCCTAACTCTGGAAGTATATATTCTTCTTTTCTCCGTGATGCACTAAAGGGGTTCAGCTTTTGCATGGATGGGAACAGGAATTTATCCTTCACTGCTCTGTTGAGGAAAAACTGTTTATGAACTAGGGTATATATCCTACAAGCGGAGAGTCCTAAAAGTCAGATAAAGAAGAGTGGTTTTGCTGAACTTGGGTGACATAAGGTCTTTCTCCACGAAGAGCTTTTGAGTTATGGATCACTTTTGTGGTCCAAGTTTGGGTACAAGCCGCACGCCCGGTTGTTGTGGTGTTGTTATTTTTATTTTTTGGGGTGTTAGGCATGATGGCACGGGATTGTTGAAATTTTTTGTTTTTGTTTTCCTCCGGCTTCTCTACCTCTGGACTGTGATGAACTTTTTGCCATGCTCTCTCTCCGCCCGCAGGGGTGATGGTACAACTGCTGCGGGTGTGGAGGAGGGGATCCGCCTATTGATGTTATACTATCATATCTCATGGCTAAGTCTTTCAGTATAATCTCGTGGAATGTGAGGGGGATGAATGACAAATACAAAAGGGCTGCAATTTTTAAATATCTTAAACCCATTAAGCCACATGTCGTCCTCCTCCAGGAGACACACCTGGATGGCAGTAGGGTATTGGCCCTCAGGAGACCCTGGGTACAAAGGGCATTACATGCAACGTACTCCACCTATGCTAGGGGGGTCACTATACTCCTGAGCAAACAGATTCCTTCTACTGTACATTGGGTGCTCTCTGACCCGGGAGGGAGATATGTGGCGGTGGTGTTAACTGTTGGGGCGCTGAAATTTCTTTTGGTGAATGTATACCTGCCTCCTCCTGTTCAATACCAACTTTTATTTGACCTACTAGCTAAGTTGGCCCCTCATGCACACCTGCCTGTGGTGTGGGTGGGGGACTATAACTCTATATTGAATGGGGACTTGGATTCTTCTAACCCGGCAAGGGGAGGCTCCATGGATCTCGGCTCGTGGGCGACCACTGCAGGATTGGAGGAGCTGTGGCGTTGGAAACATCCGCAGTCAAGATGTTTCTCGCATGTTTCCAAAACACACCGCTCAGCGGCTAGAATAGATTTGGCATTTGGAAATCCCCTTGCACAATCATTGGTACAGGAAGTTAAATATCTGGCGGGAGGACTGTCGGATCACAACCCCCCGGAGATTACTCTAGGGCTAGGCTCTTCTCCTGGGGGAAGAGGCTGGCGCCTGGCACCGGGATGGTTGTCGGAAGACAGGGTAGTTTCGCAGCTACAGACTTCTATGGCGGATTACTGGGCCGCCAATGAAGGTACCTGTGACCCGCTGACGGTGTGGGGCGCTTTCAAGGCGGTAGCCAGGGGTAACTGTATTTCTGCTATCAAATCTGTGCGTAAAGATCACAATGAGCTGATGCGGGGTCTCCAGGAGGAGGAGAGGGCGAGGGCTGCAGCACACACTGAGTCCCCATCAGATGAGTCTCTTAGACCTCTGCTGGAGGCGCAGCGAGAGATCTCGCTTCACTGTATGGATCTGGCTCATACGGAGTTGCAAAATAGGGCTCAATCAAATTTTTCGCAAGGGGAAAAGAATGGGAAATTGTTGGCCCTACTGGTTGAGGACAGATCACCCCCGCCAAATATTCCGATCATTAGGAAGCAGTCAGGGGAGTGTGTGTCATCTCCATTGGAAGTTAAAGAGGTATTCACGGAATACTACACTAAATTATATGCACCCATATCTCCCTATGACTGTGACAGCCTTGAGGCCTTGTTGGTATCTTTGCCCCTGCCTGCTCTTTCGGATGAAGACAGAAACTTGTTAGAGGCCAAAATCACCAGGAAAGAGATAGAAACTGCTATCTTTTCCTTTCCTCCGGGGAAGGCGCCGGGACCGGATGGCTTCCCGGCGGACTTCTATAAGACCTATGTTGAGTCCTTGTCCTCCAGACTCGAATCATTGTTCGAATACTGTCTGGTGCATGGTACACTGCCGGAATCTATGTTAGAAGCCCATGTGATACTGTTGCTCAAGCCAGGTAAGGACCCTCTGGAGTGTTCTTCTTATCGCCCAATTGCATTACTAAATATGGACTTTAAAATTTTGACAAAAGTTCTAGCCTCCCGGGTATCCAAAATCATCCAATCCCTAGTTGACATCGACCAGACCGGGTTTATGCCTGGGAAATCGACAGATACTAATCTCAGAAGAGTGTTTACACACCTCCAGTTGCCGAACGAGGGCTCCTCCCCTAGAGTCATAGTTTCAATTGACATTGAGAAAGCCTTTGATTCGGTAGACTGGAACTACATGCAGAGGGTCCTGGAAAAAATGGGTTTCGGCCCCAGGTTTAGGGGCTGGATCTCATTGTTATATAGCTCCCCTAAGGCGGCGCTGAAAATTGGTATGGAAATCACTCAATACTTTAACATAGGACGGGGCACTAGACAGGGGTGTTCCCTTTCCCCATTTCTGTTTTCATTGATGATGGAGCCGATAGCGATAGCCCTCAGGGTGGCTCATCCTTCTGGGGCTATCAGGGTAGGATCTATCTGTGAATGTCTGGCACTATATGCCGACGATTTGATCCTCTTTCTGGGGGACCCCGGAGAGTCGTTACAGAGGGCCCTATCTATTCTTAATAAATTCACTATATTTTCCGGACTAAAAGTGAACTGGGGGAAATCCTCAATTCTGGCATTGGATGGGGGGGCCCGAGAGGCGGCGGACCCTAACATCCCACTCCAATGGGTGGAAACGCTAACATATCTGGGGATCAAGATTTCAGCAGATGTCAGTGACTACATGACCCTAAATTTAATACCTCTATTGGCGACCTGTAGGAACAAGGTTCAGGGTTGGTCTAGGCTCCCTTTGACTCTAATGGGTAGAATAGCACTACTCAAGATGAAATTACTCCCAGTCATTTTATATTTCCTTAGAAATGCTCCGATCTGGGTACCGAAGTCGTTTTTCAGGAAACTGGATAGCCTAACCAGTACATTCCTCTGGTCCCCCGGGCAGGCACGACTGGGTCTTAGGACTCTCCGGGAGCCACTAAGTAGGGGGGGACTAGCCCTACCGGACTGGCACAAATATTATATTGCGGGTCAGATGGTATTTGCACACCGTTGGCTTACGGAGGAGGAGGGGGACTCGGCTACGGTATTAGAGGCGGCTCACTTAGGCTCTTTTGAGAGTTTGCGCTTGGCGATACATAGGGGACAACGAGCCGGTCTGCCTTTGACGGTCTCCATGAAAGCAGTGATCAAAGCATGGGGGCTGGCGCGGGGGTGGGCATGCCCGAGCTACACGGGGGTGTCCCCCTCGGCCCCGATCTGGATGAATCCTGAGCTCCCACACTTCCTGCAGCACCCAGATCCGGTGCTGTGGGCGATGAAGGGAGTTAAGACACTCAAGGACATAACTATGGAAGGGGATCTACTGACCTTTGACCAGCTAAAGGAGAGGCATGACTTGCCTAACTCATACTTCTTTCGTTTTCTTCAGATCAGGCATGCCTTCCGAACGCAATTCGCGGATAGGAGGGTTGAGGCCTTGTCATCGGACCTAGAAGCCCTGCTAGAGACAAAAAGTCTCCCTAAGACCCTGTCCTCCGTCTATAAGGAATTTTTCAAATTAACTCCACCAGCGGTAGCCAAATGTAGGAACTTCTGGACAGAGGAGGTGGTAGACCTTCAAGGAGACGACTGGGACGAGATGTGGAAGCAACCCTTCAGTCACTTAATTTCTGCCAGAGACAGGCTGATTCAATTTAAATTTTTACACAGATTTTATTATACACCAGCTAGGCTGGCTAAAATATACCCAACGGCATCAGCGGAGTGTTGGCGATGCACACACTCCCCGGCAGAGGCGGGCCATATATTCTGGGACTGCCCTCAAATCCAGACGTTCTGGAAGGAAATAGTGGAATGTATGTCCTCCTTGCTATCCGTCCCCATCCCAGTTACCATTAAAGTGTGTCTATTAGGCTTAGTGGAAGATGTAGTACCGTCCAGAGCGCTGAAAACGCTCCTAAATATTGTGTTCTTCTATGCGAAAAAGGTCATTCTTTTGCATTGGAAGAAATTAACGGCCCCCACTTTGGCATATTGGAAGGGGCTGGTGAATGCCATGATCCCATACTATAAGGCCACGTACACCAGCAGGGGTTGTGTCAAAAAATTCAATAGAGTGTGGCAGGCATGGTTAGGGGATTCATCCACGACAAGATAAAATTTGATATACTAAAGGTATACTAAAGGTATAAAGGAAGGATGAGACTATCCTGTTAGGCTATAGGGAGGGAGAGAGAGTAGGCTCACACTGACCTACAAAAGATATTGACATGGTTTGGGGGGAGGGGAAGCCGGATGGAAGCATCGGGGGGGGGTTTGGGTTTTGGTCTTTGTGAACTTTTGAAACCTGAATCTAGGTTTGGAGGTAACCAGTTAGGTTCCTCAGTATGTTTTTCTTTTTCTTTTTTCTGGGTCACCTGCGTGTGACTGTGGTGGTGTATGTTGTATGTTTACTGAAAATTTCAATAAACAGAATTTTTAAAATAAAAATAAAAACTTATTAACAGACATATCTGCCTGGATGTCCCACCACTTCCTCAAACTCAACCTGTCCAAAACTGAACTCATAATATTTCCTCCCCCAAATGCCATCTCCCCCGACTTCTCTGTCAAGAGCAATGGCACCACCATCCACCCATCCCCACATGTTAGGGTTCTTGGTGTTATCCTGGATTCTGAACTCTCATTTTGGCCACACATCCAATCACTTTCTAAGGCTTGCCACCTCAATCTTCGCAACATCTCTAAGATACGTCCCTTCCTAACCAATGAAACCACAAAGCTCCTGATTCACTCCCTGGTCATCTCTCGCCTCGACTACTGCAACTCCCTCCTCACTGGCCTACCTTTAAATAGACTCCTCCCCCTTCAGTCCATCATGAATGCCGCTGCCAGACTCATCCACCTTACAAATCGTTCAGCGTCTGCCACCCCTCTCTGCCAATCCCTCCATTGGCTGCCACTCGCCCAACGAATTAAGTTCAAAATACTAACCATGAGCTACAAAGCCATCCACAACTCTGCTCCCAGCTACATCACCAACCTAGTCTCAAAATACCAACCTAATCGTCCTCTTCGCTCCTCTCAAGACCTCCTGCTCTCCAGCTCCCTCATCACCTCCTCTCATACTCGCCTCCAAGACTTCTCCCGAGCCGCTCCCATCCTCTGGAACTCCCTACCCCAATCTGTCAGACTATCCCCAAATCTTTCCACCTTTAGGCGATCCCTGAAAACTTTTCTCTTCAGGGAAGCCTATCCTGTCGCCACCTAACAACTGCACTTTTTTATTCTCAATCAACCCATCCCCCCACAGTTATTTCCCTCTCGTATCATTTAACCCTCCCTCCTAGATTGTAAGCTCTACCAAGCAGGGCCCTCTGATTCCTCCTTTATTGAATTGTATTGTATTGTACTGTCTGCCCTAATATTGTAAAGCGCTGCGCAAACTGTCGGCGCTATATAAATACTGTATCATAATAATAATAATAATATGTGTACTGTAGTTCTCATTCGATCCACTAGATGGAGTGTTTCCTCTATAGTTCTAGTTGTCACATCATCTTATATATACATTTCACCTTAAGGAATTCTGCTTTTATATCTGACTGCTCCAACTAAAAAGGAGTGTGTCTATTTTAATGTTTTTTTTTATTTTCAAGCAGAGTCCCCCTTTTTTTTTTGTGTGGATTGCACAGACGCTGATGCATTTTATGGTCTGTTTCTTAATGACGTTTTTATATTTGAATGCTTAAATTAATTCTTCTCCATAATGTATAATAGACTCAGTATGTGTTTTTTTTAAATAACACTGAGCATTTTACATCTGTGTAGATTTACTAGCTGTTTGAGAGGCTTTTTTGTTGTGATGAATTCCAGGATGCTCATTTCCGGTTCGGGCCGGCGGAGCGCATTGATAGTGATGTTTTGCACTCCACTGTGCTGATTGGCTCCATTTCTTGATATGCTCTACTATTGTGGAGCATTTCAGGATGTGTGCCTGTGAAATCACTTCTGCTTCCGGTCTTTGGAGCGCACCGACGGTGACGTGATGTGCTCCACACTCTCATTTCCTGTTTCCTTGTATATTAATAGAAGTGCTGTGTATGGTAGCCACACCTCTGACGAAATCTTATTGGATGAAACGCGTCAGTGACGCTGCTCCATACCCAGCACGTTTGTCTTTGCCATGGTGTCTCATACAAGCTTGAATTTTTTATGGAATATAAGTAGGCATTTTTAAAAAATAAAACTATACTTTTTACCCTGGCGGGCTTCACTATTGGCTTCCTTGTTTTCCTCTATATGGTTGCTGCGAGCTGTAGAGGAGGGTTGCTTCTAATATATGCCGACTGTTGAGACTTGCTGGACACGTTGGTAGATTGTGTTTTCCTTCCTTTTCTATGCACAAGTGCTGGTGTTGGGACTCCCTCTTCATCTGCGGATCCTCTATGGACTGTATATTTGAAAGTTTTTAAAGATAGGTAGCAGTATAGGTTTTGGCCCAAATTTATGAACAAAAATTACTTATTTGCAAAATGTTATCACAGAAACTAAAAAAAAGTGTTTTTTTTTTTTTTTTTAATTTTCACACTTTTTTCACTTATGTCGCAAAAAATAAGAAAACCCAGAGGCTCCTAAATACCACCAAAAGTAAGCTCTATTTGTGTGAAAAAAATGATAAAAATTTTGTTTGGGTACAGAGTAGCATGAGAGAGTAATTGTCATTCAAAGTGTGAGAGCGCTGAAAGCTGAAAATTGGTCTGGGCAGGAAGGGGGTATAAACGTCCTGTATTGAAGTGGTTAAAGTCCCGCAACCCTTTCTGGGGGGGGGGGGGGTTCTTCTTTTGCTCAATGGCTTTGAAATGACAGAGCTCAATTCTTTTAGGATCTGTGGGTGGATGCCATCTGGTCCAGGTGCTTTATCCACCTATATTCTCTCTAAATACTTCTGGACCATTTTACTTTTGAGCCATTGTGGATAATTTGGGGCTGTGTCACTACCACCCCCATTATGGACATGAGCTCCCCCATGCTCGTTTGTACACACAGAGCTGAAGAAAGTATTTCATACATTTGCCTTCTCTTTGTCCCCAGTCACCCGCTCCAGATTATTTTGTAAAGGGCGTACATGCTCAGACCTGGCAATTTTACTATTAATATATTTAAAGAATTTTTTCCTACTTTCTTTTGCAATCTGTCATTCATTTTGAATTTTTGCAACCTTGAAGTCCTTTTTACATATTCTGTTATATTCATGGTAACATTTAAACAATGATAGTGTTCCTTCATTTTTATATTTTTTAAAAGGTACTTTCTTATAATTTATAGCTTTTTTAACTTTGGCATGTCTCTGTAAATGCTAAATCGCTTCTAATTTTATCCTCACCTGAGTCATTGCGCCTCTCCGAACCCCTCTGAGGACCGTGGATGCCTGGCAAGCCGAGGGGACGAGGAAAAGGGGGTAAGAAGCTTCACTTTCCCCCAGAGATCCCAGTTGCTCCTGATCCCGCTCCTCGGCCTAGTTCATGGTCGCAGCCCCAGCCCAGCATGGCGACACAAACGGCAGCCTTGGTCTTCTCCCCAGGTATTCCGGAGGTTATGTCGCCGATCGCCTCCTGTCAGGCCGCCATAGCCACATGCCAATCGACGCTTACAAATAAAATAGAGGCCGTGCAGCTGGACGTTGGCCTTATACGCCAGGACTTGAACAAAGTGCGATCTCGCATGACGACAGCAGAAACGAGAATAGGCCATGCGGAGGATATGGTAGCAGAACATGATGGCATACTCCGCACCCTGCAGGCCAAGATCAAGACTCTGGAGTACGGTGCCGAGGACGCCGAAAATAGGTGTAGACAAAGCAATATTCGTATCGTCGGCCTTGCAGAGGGGGCAGAAGGTAAGAATCCTACAGCTTTTGTGGAAGAGTTTCTGAAAACCCTCCTACCCAAGGCCCAGCTGTCACCCTACTTCACCATGGAAAAAGCCCACTGTGTCCCACCACTGTCCTGTTCCCGGCTAAACTGTGGGTGGTTGACGGGGAAAATGTCAGATTCTTTATGATGCCCAAAGAGGCAGCGGACATACCGCCACAAGGGTGATGGAGCCGTCTCCACCACCACTATGCTTCATGACTGGTAAGGCCTTTTGTCACCGCTCTGCAGCTGTCTTCTGTTAAGACAAGGTGTCCTACATGACTCACTGCCTGAGGTTCTCCTTCAAACACTGCGGGGACATATTGTTCCTTACATGCCCAGACAGTGACAGTCCTTATTTCTCTGTTTAAACTACAAACTTGGACACCTTGCCTGCAACGGTCGTCCTCAAGTATTGCGCCCCTGGTGATCTTTCTGACTCAGGTGCTATTATTGCGCTCTGGCATCTCCCGAGGGAGCATAACAAGTTTGTCCCCTTTTTTTTTTTTTTTTTATCTTTTTTGCCCGTCTACGAGACACTGAGACTGAGCAGGTAGTTATGGGTGGCATTCCCTAGCCTGCGACATGTCTCCCAGACTTATTGTTGCCTAAGGGCTGGTTGGTTAGGATCCAAGCAGTCCCCTACTATGTGGGCTCCGCGGGGTGGAGGGGACGGGAGGTCGACCGTTGCTGACCGAATAAGGAAAATTTGGTTTTTGATATGTTCCTTTTTTGAGCAAAAGCTAAGACATTTTCATCTGTTATCTGTTTCTATAGAGCATGGACTTCAAGATTTATACAGCACACGGTTCAACATGATGTTGGGTTTTTTGATGATTACGTTTGTACAGGTATGCATATGTGCAGATGTCAATATCCTTCTATTATTTCTTTTATGGTATTGTTTCCTGGAATGTGCGAGGTCTCAACTCAGGGGTTAAGAGGTCTCTGGTTTTTAACTATCTCAAGAAATACAATCTGCAGATATGCATATTGCAGGAGACACGCCTCTTGGGATCTCGCACTCTGGGATGCGCATGGGTGAGAATGCACTACCATTCTACATATTCCACCTACGCCAGGGGAGTCAGTGTTCTTATACACCGTACCCTTCCATTCCAGTTGCTGGATATCAGGAGCGACCCTGAAGGGAGGTTTGTCATCCTTAATGTGCTGATCTCTGGCATCACGGTGGAGTTGTTGGGTGTGTACGTGCCCCCCGGCAGATGCTTCTTTATTGGGGAAAATGATGCAGCTGGCTCTTACCTATGGAGTTGATGATATACTTCTGCTGGGAGACTTCAACATGACCCTCTCCCCGGACCTGGATAGATCCTCCCCTGCCTCACGGTGGACGCCTGGTCTGGTGCACTGGGCAGACACATACCATCTGACAGAGGTGGGGAGGCACTTCCACTCCAGCACTCGTGCATTTACTTGCCACTCGGCATCTTTTAAAACGTTCTCATGGATTGATATGATCTCCCAGACCATGGTCCACAAAGTGTCGGAGGCGACCATCCTTCCTAGAGGGATCTCGGACCATGCTCCGGTGAGGGTTACCTTAGATCTGGGCTCGTCGGGTGAGCAGTTGTGGAGGCTGTCCAGGTTTTGGATTGAGGACCCAGGTGTTCAGGAAGGGTTTCAGGAGGGCCTTGCACACTATTGGCATGCTAATGCGGATTCCACCCCCCCACAGTGGCCTGGGATGCCTTTAAGGCCTGGACGAAGGGGGAATAGGCCGTATTACTGCTGTATGTAAGAAGGCTGCACAATCCTTAGACGACTTGGAGAAGGAGGTTAGCAGGACGGAGGCAGTGCACATAGCGAACCCTGACCGGGTCACTTACGGGGAATGGCAGTTTGCTCTTAGACAGTTGTCCCTACTCTGGGTAGACATGACGGAAAAGTCCCGATTTAATACAGCTCAACGTATCTTCGAATATGGCAATAAAAACGGCAGGCTGTTGGCTTGGCTGGCCAAGGGTCAGTATAGCATTACACATATACAGTGGTATTAGGGACCCTTCAGGGACTCTGTTGAGATCCCTGAGAGACATCAACGACAGATTTTTTCACTATTATAGAATCCTGTACTCATCCAGAGTTGATTATAGCATTTCAGACCTTAAAACTTACCTGGACGGGGTATCCTTTTCCACCCTTGAGGTTGAGACTAGTATTATCTCAGACAGGGATCTCACCCTTGAAGAGGTTCAGCTGGCGATCGCACAACTCAAACCAGGTAAAACTCCTGGGCTCGATGGGATTCCTGCGGAGTTCTATTCGCAACTGGGGTATTTCTCCGCTTCACGACCCTATTGGAGGGATTCTTTCGCTTGGAAACCCTTCCAGACTCTATGTCTGTGGCGGTGGTGGTTTTGGTGCCCAAGCCGGGAAAGAATCCAGAGGAATGTTCCTCATATAGGCCGATATTGCTCCTTAATGTGGACGCGAAGATCCTGGCCAAAATCTTAGCAAATCGCCTCTCCAAAGTCCTGAAGGACATTATCCATACAGACCAAATGGGATTCATGCCAGGGAAGCGCACCAATATTAACCTCCGCCACCTCTTTCTCAACCTTTCCATCCCCCATGAGAACAGTGGTCAAAGGGTCATCGGCTCTCTAGATGCTGAAAAGGCCTTTGACTCAGTGGAGTGGGGCTACTTGTGGGAGGTGCTGGAAAGATTCGGATTTGGGCCTCCATTTATTCAGTGAGTGCAGATGCTCTATAAGGATCCGCGAGCTTGGATACGTACCAATGACCAATTGTCGGAGCCGTTTTCACTTAGAAGGGGTACCCCCTATCCCCATATCTTTTTGCCCTTGATCTAGAACCCCTGGCGATCCTAATCAGAGGGTCTGACAGAGTTAGGGGGTTGAAAGTGGGGCCTATAGAAGAGAAAATTTCACTTTATTCGGATGATGCTCTATTATACCTCCATGACGCGAACTCCTCGTTACAGGCGGCCCTGGTCATATTCACTGAATTTGGTTGATATTCAGGAATTTGGATTAATTGGTATCCCAATTAATTATACCTTATTCCCTAAGACCCCGGAGCACGTACTGTGGCCCATGTAACACAGCTCAACTGGGTGGAACAATTCAGATATTTGGGCATTCAGGTTCGCCAGGACCCGAAGTGCTTCCTAGAGTTGAATGTCTCCCCGTTACTGACTTAGTTGAGGGCCAGGTGTGCCTCATGGGCCCCCCCTGCCATTGAACCTCCTAAGCCGCATTAACCTTCTGAAGATTATTTTCCTTCCTAAATTTTTATATGTCTTCCAGAACTGTCTGACCTGGATACCCAACTCCCTGTTTAAGGAGGTGGATCAGTGTGTGGGAACCTTCATCTCGGGGGTAGCTGTCCCTAGGTTAGCAAGACCCAGGTGTGGGGGGTTAGCACTGCCAGATCTAAGGGTGTACTTCTGAGCAGCCGTTCTAGTTACAGTAAGATGGTATACTCTTACTGGGATCCCTGCGGGAGTTGGGGAACTTGGTCTATCGGGGCCCAGGGCCTATCCTTACTTACCAAGTCCCACTAGGACCACTGTTAGGTGCTGGGCGGTAGCCAGGGCCAGACTCCGTTAGCCCAATCATTGGTCTAACGGTTGCTCCGTTGTGGGGTAACCCGAACCTGGCCCACTTCAGCTCCATCCCCGACCCGCAGATATGGGCCCGATACAGGATCAAAATATTAAGTGATATAGTGCTAGCTGGCTCCCTTCTCTCCTTCTCTGATCTTCAGGCAAAATTTAATTTACCTGGTTGGATGCTGTTCCGCTACTTTCAATTGTGGCACGTGATGAGGGCGCAATTTGCGGCCCCTCATTACCTAGTTAGCGACCCAATTGAGGACTTACTGGCTCAGGAGACACTAGATAAGCCCCTGTCTGCCCTATACCTAGAGTTACTCAGTGTAGAGTCTCCCAAAATGGAACGCCTTTGGGACCAGTGGAAAGACCGACTTGCCTGACTTAGAAAGAGAAGAATGGGAGGACTCCTTGGAAGATAGTCTTACACCCCTAATATTCTCTCGAGACAAACTGATCCAAATTAAATTCTTACATAGAGTGTACTATACACCGCAGAGACTGCATAGGATCTACCCGCAGAAATCCCCAGAACGTACCCGCTGTGGAGAGATAGTAGGCACTTATGCACACATGTTCTGGGACTGTCCCCCGAGTTGCGCGTTTCTGGAAAGAGGTATTAGATACTATGAACAACCGACTCCAACTGACTTGCCCTGCCTCCCCGGAGCTATGCCTTTTAGATGTGCAAAATGATGAGCAGAGACCCAAATGTAATAGGCTATTGATTACATACCTGCTGTACTATGCGAAAAGAGAAATTATACTCAAATGGAATTCCCGTTCCCCCTCCCTCAGTGGTGTCTTGGGAAAAATCTATTAACCACTTGACCACAGGGCACTTAAACCCCCTTCCTAACCAGACCAATTTTCAGCTTTCAGTGCTCTCAAATTTTGAATGACAATTACTGTTCCCATATGAAATTTTTGTCCTTTTTTCACACAAATAGAGCTTTCTTTTGGTGGTATTTAAAGTGGTTGTAAACTCTCCCCCACAACTTTATCCCATTTAAAACAGCATAAAAAACCTTATTGAACACTGCTTGTAGATGTCTTCTTACTTGCTCAGTGCTGTTGTAATCTGTCCTTTTCTTTATAATGAAGTCATTAGCACATGCTCCATTCTCCCCTGATTTACGGCATGCTCTCTGTGTGCTTATCTGTCCATAGATAAGGATGCCATGACTCTAATTTACATAACCTGCAGCACAACACTCAAATCTCACAAGACTGCAGAATCCTTCAAAGCTTCCTCCTACACCCCATGTGACTGTGTGACATCACATGGAGTGTAAACCTGGCATAGACTACATATTAAAGTCTTATCAGCTGCAGCTGATAACACTGACACAGAGAGAACATTAGAATATCTCACGCGTAAATACTGTGCTGTAAAACAAGTGGGCTATGAGTAGTGGAGAAGGGTTGCCATAGAAACGCTGGATCGAGGAAGAGGCTTGGCTAACAGTACAGGAAGGGCTAAATGTAAGGGCAGAAGTATAATCCACTGTGGACTCAGGAAACCATACCTAACATGGTGCTGTCTTACTCCTGGAAACGTGATCTTTTAAAGTTTCTTTAACTACTTGCCGACCGTGTAATGTATATACACGGCTGCAACTGGGATCCATTGTTCTGGGTGGACGTACTATAAAGTCCTACCAGAACCGCGCTCCTGCACGCCCCCTGGCGCGCGCACCTGGGAGCAGTGGCGGCTGGTGAAGTTTTTGGATGGGGGCGCAAGGCCCCGCCCTTCCTTTTGACCCCTCCTACATCTAATAAGCCACTCCCCTTATAGAATCCACCCACTCCGTCCCCTGTATTCCACATATTGTGTCAGGAGTATACAGCTCAGCATCACAGGACACAGTATACAGCTCAGCATCACAGGACACAGTATACAGCTCAGTATCACAGGACACAGTATACAGCTCAGCATCACAGGACACAGTATACAGCTCAGCATCACAGGATACAGTATACTGCTCCAGCATCACAGGGCACAGTATACTGCTCTGCATCACAGGGCACAGTATACAGTGACACAGGTGGGGGCAGTTATGCAGCCAGTGACACAGGTGGGGGCAGTTATGCAGCCAGTGACACAGGTGGGGCAGTTATGCAGCCAGTGACACAGGTGGGGCAGTTATGCAGCCAGTGACACAGGTGGGGGCAGTTTGCAGCCAGTGACACAGGTGGGGGCAGTTTGCAGCCAGTGACACAGGTGGGGGCAGTTATGCAACCTGTGTCACAGGTGGGATTTCAGTTATGCAGCCAGTGACTCAGGTGGGGCAGTTATGTAGCCAGTGACACAAGTGGAGGCAGTTATGCAGCCAGTGACACAGGTGGGGCAGTTATGTAGCCAGTGACACAAGTGGGGGCAGTTATGCAGCCAGTGACACAGGTGGGGCAGTTTGCAGCCAGTGACACAGGTGGGGCAGTTATGTAGCCAGTGACCCAGGTGGGGCAGTTTGCAGCCAGTGACACAGGTGGAGCAGTTATGTAGCCAGAGACACAGGTGGGGCAGTTATGTAGTCAGTGACACAAGTGGGGGCAGTTATGCAGCCAGTGACCCAGGTGGGGCAGATATGTAGCCAGTGACACAAGTGGGGGCAGTTATGCAGCCAGTGACACAGGTGGGGGCAGTTATGCAGCCAGTGACACAGATGGGGCAGTTTGCAGCCAGTGACACAGGTGGGGGCAGTTTGCAGCCAGTGATCCAGGCGGGGCAGTTTGCAGCCAGTGACACAGATGGGGCAGTTTGCAGCCAGTGACACAGGCGGGGCAGTTTGCAGCCAGTGACACAGGTGGGGGCAGTTTGCAGCCAGTGACACGGGTGGGGGCAGTTTGCAGCCAGTGACACAGGTGGGGTACATTGCAGAGACGTCTCCCCCCCCCCGCACTACCCCATCCAGCAGGCAGGAGTGTTGCAGAGGTTCGGCATGCGGAGAGAGCGCGCTGGGTCTGCAGAGTTCGGCACACGCAGAGCGGCTGTCCCCCCTCGTCGGTCCCCGGGCGGTCATGGTCTCTGTGGGAGCGGAAGTCACCTCCGCTGCCACAGTGACCCGGCCCCGCATCCAATCACCCTGAGCGGAGGCTCAGGGCAGCCAATCAAGCTATGAGTGTGCGCCTGTTCAGCGCACAATCATAGCTTTTAATTACCGACCAATAGGCTCACTACTTGGCTGTCATGTGACAGCCAAGAAGCCGAAAAAAAAAGAAAAGAAAGTCAATGTACCGGCGCCACCTGCAGGGTGGCGGGGTTGTCTTTTTTTTTTCTTCTTTTGCCGGCGGGGAGGCGGCGCCCCAGCGCCCCTCACACACCAGCCGCTGCTGCCTGGGAGCATCAGTGAGCGTCGGGTCTGTGAGACCTGGTGCATCACGGATCACGTGCTTGCAGCGGCCATTTACCATGTGATCGCTCCATCAAATGACAGAGCATCACATGTAAACAAGCCGGCAGAAGTGCCAGCTTGTCTCTCCCCTCTCCGCACTGATCGGTGCAGTGTGACAGGAGAGGGGAAAGAGGTGGGGAGAGAGGAGATGCAGTGGTGCTGTGGGCAGGATCTGAAGTGCCCACAGCACTGCTATGTGCCAGGCAGGGACCCCCATCCACCCATCCAGCTTCACCCATGCAGCTTTAGCCATGCAGCCTCATCCATGCACCCTCATCCATGCCCACCCATCTGTGCCCACCCATCCGTGCCCACCCATCCGTCACTCATGCATCCATGCTCACCCATCCGTACCCACCCATCCATCACCCATGCACCGCGCTCACCCATCCGTCACCCATGCATCCATGCTCACCGATCCGTGTCCACCCATCCGTCACCCATGCTCACCCATCCATCACCCATACATCCGTGCTCACCCATCTGTCACCCATGCATCTGTGCTCACCCATCCGTGCCCACCCATCCGTCACCCATGCATCTGTGCTCACCCATCCGTCACCCATGCGTCCGTGCTCACCCATTCGTGCTCACTCATCTGTCACCCATGCATCCGTGCTCACCCATCCGTCACCCATGCATCCGTGCTCATTCATCCGTCACCCTTGCTCACCCATCCGTGCTCACTCATCTGTCACCCATGTATCCGTGCTCACCCATCCATGCTCACTCATCCGTCACCCATGCATCCGTGCTCACCCATCCGTGCTCACTCATCCATTGCTCACCCATCCGTGCGCACTCATCCGTCACCCATGCATCCGTGCTCACCCATCCGTGCTCACTCATCCATCACCCATGCATCTGTGCTCACCCATCCAGCCATGCTCACCCATGCATCCGTGCTCACCAATCCAATCGTGCTCACCCATGCAGCCTCATCCGTGCTCTCCCATCCAGCCTCATCCGTGTTCACCCATGCATCCATGCTCCGCCATCCATCTGTGCTCACCCTTGCATCCGTGCTCACCCATCCATCCGTGCTCACCCATGCATTTGTGCTCACCCATGCATTCGTGCTCAGCCATGCATCTGTGCTCTGCCATCCATCTGTGCTCACCTATGCATCCGTGCTCCACCATCCATCTGTGCTCACCATGCATCCGTGTTTACCCATCCAGCCATGCTCACCCATGCATCCGTGCTCACCAATCCAGTCATGCTCACCCATGCAGCCTCATCCGTGCTCACCAATCCAGCCATGCTCACCCATCCAGCCTCATCCATGTTCACCCATGCATCTATGCAATGCCATCAATCCGTGCTCACCCACCCATCCATGCTCACCCATCCATCCGTGCTCCACCATCCATCTGTAATCACCCATGCATGCATGCTCACCCATGCATGCGTGCTCACCAATGCATCCGTGCTCACCCATCCATCCGTGCTCAGTCCTCACCATCTACGGCTTATTCACCCACATTCGTGCTCATTTATGCCTCATTCATGCTCATCCATACCACATCAGTTCTCATCCATGACACATCCATGACACTACAGTACCCATCCGTGCCACTACAGCACCCATCACTGCCACTACAGCACCCATCAGTGCCACCACAGGGCCTCACAATAATGTAATAGGTAGTCAAATTAGATTTGAAATTTATGCCCCTAGAACGCCTGATGGTGCACCCTGCATGTTGGGCCTTTGTATGTGGCCAGGCTGTGTAAAAGTCTCACACATGTGGTATCACCATACTCAGGACAAGTAGCAGAATATATTTTAGGGTGAAATTTTTGCTGGGTACATGCTGTGTGTTAGAAACATTGTATAAATAGACAACCTTGTGTAAAAAAAATGTGTTTTCATTTTCTTTCCACATTTTCCAAAAACTTGTGGAAAAAATGAACCGTTCAAAAGACTCATTATACCCCATAGAATATACGTTGGGGTATTTAATTTCCAAAATGTGGTAATTTTTTGGGCGTTTCCATTGCCCTGGTGCTCCAGGACCTTCAAAAGTGCAAGAGGTAGGCAGGAAATTATATGTGTAATTTATGTCCTTAGAACGCCTGATGGTGCTCCCTGTATGTTAGGCCTCTGTATGCTGTCTCTTATACAC
>BLSH010049603.1:119092-134153 GCA_018402905.1 Glandirana rugosa
TTACCAAGTAAAAAAGGTGTGGACAACCTTGTGTAAAAAAAAAATGTGTTTTCATTTTCTTTCCACATTTTCCAAAAACTTGTGGAAAAAATGAACCATTCAAAAGACTCATTATGCCTCATAGAATATATTTTGGGGTGTTTACTTTCCAAAATGGGTCATTTTTTTGGGCGTTTCCATTGCCCTGGTGCTCCAGGACCTTCAAAAGTGCAAGAGGTAGGCAGGAAATTATATGTGTAATTTATGTCCTTAGAACGCCTGATGGTGCTCCCTGTATGTTAGGCCTCTGTATGTGGCCAGCCTGTGTAAAAGTCTCACACATGTGGTATCCCCATACTCAGGAGGAGTAGCAGAATGTGTTTTGTGGTGTAATTGGTGGTATGCATATGCTGGGTGTGAGAAATAATCTGTTAATATGACAATTTTGTGAGAAAAAACTCACCATGTATCTTACTAAATATGTTGGACTGTCTACTTTCCAAAAAGGGGTAATTTGGGGGGTATTTGTACTTTTCTGTCTTGTTAGGGCCTCAAGAAATGACAATGACAATTTTGTAGAAAAAAAACAGAAAAAAAAATCTTAATTTTGCAAAGAATCGTGGGAAAAAATTACAACTTCAAAAAACTCGCCATGCCTTTTACTAAATACCTTGGAATGTCTACTTTCCAAAAAGGGGTCATTTGGGGGGTATTTGTACTTTCCTGGCTTGTTATGGTCTCAAGAAATGAGATAGGCCGTCAGTGCATCAGGTGTGATCAATTTTCAGTGATTGGCACCATAGATTGTAGACTCTATAACTTTCACAAAGACCAAATAATATCCACTAATTTGGGTTATTTTTACCAAAGATATATAGCAGTATAAATGTTGGCCAAAATTTATGAAGAAAAATTACTAATTTGCAAAATGTTATAACAGAAATAAAGAAAAATGCATTTTTTTACAAAATTTTCAGTCTTTTTCCATTTATTGTTAAAAAAATAAACACCCCAATGGTGATTAAATACCACCAAAAGAAAGCTCTATTTGTGTGAAAAAAAGGAAAACAATTTCATATGGGTACAGTGTAGTATGACTGAGTAATTGTCATTCAAAATGTGAGAGCACTGAAAGCTGAAAATTGGTCTGGTTAGGAAGGGGCTTTAAGTGCCCAGTGGTCAAGTGGTTAAAAAGTAAGTAATATGCGATTTGGGCTGAATTACAATGGCTATAGTTTGACAATAACTTAATCTACTGTACTAAATGAAAAGAAGCATTTGAGTGGGAGAGTTTACTTCCTCTTTAATCACCATTGGGGGTTTTATTTTTTGAGCAATAAATGGAAAAGGACCGAAAATGTTGTAAAAAAATGCATTTTTCTTTGTTTCTGTTATGAAATTTTGCAAATTAGTAATTTTTCTTGGTAAATTTTGGCCAACATTTATACTGCTACATATCTTTGGTAAAAATAACCTAAATTGGTGTATATTATTTGGTCTTTGTGAAAGTTATAGAGTCTACAATCTATGGTGCCAATCACTGAAAATTGATCACACCTGATGCACTGACGGCCTATCTCATTTCTTGAGACCCTAACAAGCCAGGAAAGTACAAATACCCCCCAAATGACCCCTTTTTGGAAAGTAGACATTCCAAGGTATTTAGTAAAAGGCATGGCGAGTTTTTTGAAGTTGTAATTTTTTCCCACGATTGTTTGCAAAATTAAGATTTTTTTTCTGTTTTTTTTCCACAAAATTGTCATATTAACAGATTATTTCTCAGACCCAGCATATGTATACCACAAATTACACCCCAAAACACATTCTGCTACTCCTCCTGAGTATGGGGATACCACAAGTGTGAGACTTTTACACAGCCTGGCCACATACAGAGGCCTAACATGCAGGGAGCATCATCAGGCGTTCTAGGAGCAGAAATTACACATATAATTTCCTGACTACCTCTTGCACTTTTGAAGGTCCTGGAGCACCAGGGCAATGGAAACGCCCAAAAATGACCCCATTTTGTAAAGTAAACACCCCAATGTATATTATATGAAGCATAATGAGTCTTTTGAACGGTTCATTTTTTCCACAATTTTTTGGAAAATGTGGAAAGAAAATGAAAACGCATTTTTTTACACAAGGTTGTCCATTTATACAATATTTCTAACACACAACATGTACCTAGCAAAAATTTCAACCTAAAATATATTCTGCTACTCGTCCCGAGTATGGCGATACCACATGTGTGAGACTTTTACACAGTCTGGCCACATACAGAGGCCCAACATGCAGGGTGCACCATCAGGCGTTCTAGGGGCATACATTTCAAATCTAATTTGACTACCTATCACATTATTGTGAGGCCCTGTGGTGGCACTGATGGGCGCTGTAGTGGCAGTGATGGGTGCTGTAGTGGCACGGATGGGTACTGTAGTGGCATGGATGTGTCATGGATGAGAACTGATGTGGTATGGATGAGCATGAATGAGGCATAAATGAGCACGAACGGGGACGGATAAGCCGTGGATGGGGATGATTGAGCACGGATGGATGGCTGAGCATGAATGCATGGGTGAGCACGGATGCATGGCTGAGAACGGATGGATGGGTGAGCACGGATGGATGGGTGAGCATGGATGGATGGGTGAGCACAGATGGATGGCAGAGCATAGATGAACACGGATGCATGGGTAAACACGGATGAGGCTGGATGGGTGAGCACGGCTGGATGAGTGAGCATGGATGAAGCTGCATGGGTGCGTATGACTGGATTGGTGAGCACGGTTGCATGGGTGAGCATGGCTGCATGGGTAAACATGGATGCATGGATGAGCACAGATGGATGGCAGAGCACGGATGCATGGGTGAGCACGGATGCATGGGTGAGCATGGATGAGGCTGCATGGGTGAGCATGATTGGATTGGTGAGCACGGATGCATGGGTGAGCATGGCTGGATGGGTGAGCACGGATGCATGGGTGACGTATGAGTGAGTACGGATGCATGGGTGACAGATGAGTGAGCATGGATGGGTGAGCACAGATGCATGGGTGACGGATGAGCGAGCACGGATGCATGGGTGACGGATGGGTGAGCACAGATGCATGAGTGACAGATGGGTGAGCGTGGATGCATGGGTGAAAGATGGGTGAGCACGGATGCATGGGTGACGGATGGGTGGGCACGGATGGGTGAGCACGGATGCATGGGTGATGGATGGGTGAGCACGGATGCATGGGTGACGGATGGGTGAGCACGGATGCATGGGTGGTGGATGGGTGAGCACGGATGCATGGGTGACGGATGGGTGAGCACGGATGCATGGGGGACGGATGAATGAGCACGGATGGGTGAGCATGGATGAGGCTGCATGGGTGAAGCTGGATGGGTGAGCATGCATGGGTGGATGAGGGGTCCCAGTCTGGCACATAGCGGTGCTGTGGGCACTTCAGATCCTGCCCACAGCACCGCTGCATCTCCTCTCTCCCCCTTCTCCTGTCACACTGCACCGATCGGTGCGAAGAGGGGAGAGACAAGCGGGATATCCTCCGGCTTTTTTACATGTGATCGCTCCGTCATTTGACGGAGCGATCACGTGGTAAACGTCCGCTGCGAGCAGCCATTTACCATGATCCGTGATGAGCCAGATCTCACAGACCCGGCGGTCACGGATGCTCCCAGGTGCGTGCCCCAGGGGGCGCGCGGGAACGTGGTTCTGGGAGGACGTTATAGTACCCCCTCCCAGAGTAATGGATCCACCTTGCGGCAAGTGGTTAATCAAGCCCTCCTATGTATAAGATGACCTGCATTTATAGGAATTGCCCAGGGAAGTTTGATAGGGTGTGGCAGCTGTGGAATGTAGATGGTATGACCTCTTGAGGGCTGCCGCCTCTGGGCAGCGTGACTGGCATGCCCTATCAAATGCTTTATTCCCGTACTCTTCTGTTATAACATCTTAATTGGGGATATCTCTAACTATGTCATGATTCTTGGATGCCTCACTGCTCTTAAGTTCTGTTCTGTCTGGATATTTGACTGACCTATTTGATGATGCTGTATACCATGAAGCTGTAATCTATATACATTATATTTGGCATAACATGTACCATGCTTTGCTTTAAATAAAAGGAACATACTGTTATTATAAAAAAAAAAAAAATACCGGTAAGCATTTTCCAGTAGTGTTTCATGCTACATCTGCTGAAGCAAAAATGAAGGGAGTCTCAATTCTATTTCTAACAATGTTAATTTCCACCTTCTATACACCAATGTGGATCCTGAGGGTCGATACTTGTTTGTAAGGGGCCAGTTTGGGTAACGCCCCCTTACAGTAGCTAATATTTACAGTCCGACTAGTGGCCAGGTGACCTTTGTACGGCAATTTAGTTTGAGCTTTTGGACTTCACCTCGGGAATCCTGAACCCAGCACTCTGTGTATTATGTAGTCCTGTACCCAGTGCTCTGTGTATTATGCAGTCCTGTGCCCAGAGCTCTGTGTATTATGCAGTCCTGTACCCAGTGCTCTGTGTATTATGCAGTCCTGTGCCCAGAGCTCGGGGTATTATGCAGTCCTGTACCCAGAACTCTGTGTATTATGCAGTCCTGTGCCCATCGCTCTGTGTATTATGCAGTCCTGAACCCAGCGCTCTGTGTATTATGCAGTCCTGTGCCCAGAGCTCTGTGTATTATACAGTTATGTGCTATTTGCCCCAGATTTCATTTTAAAAATCTGGTCACCTTAACTTGGATGGGAAAAGGGAATAGTGGGAAACTCAAACTAAACTATTCAGAGTAGATGAGTACAACTCTCACTTGGGCTCATCATAGTACTTGTGGAAGCAGGCACACTGCTTTTACCATACTGCCACTTGTATGGAAGTCTTCTTGCTCTCTCTCTCTCTAGCAGCAGACTTGATGCAACTACTTTATCTTCAGGACACTATCTAGCCTCCCCTTGACTGACACCGGTCCGCTGACTCTTCTAGCTGAAGGGATGGCCCTCGCAGGACAGGCCCCAAGACACAGATCTGTACTCATAGTAGGCAGAATCAGATCCTTCCTGGTGTGTCTCTTTTAGTCAGCTCTGCAGGACCTCCTGGGTTCAGCTTCTCTCTGACTTTCAGGCCCTCAGGTCCACTACCCAAGGCCGCATGGCAACTTCTACAGAGGAGGGGCAGCTGCCCTCTCCCTCCGGGACCCCGCTCTCCAGCCGAGGACCCCGAGCACATGTGCCCTTGGCATTTATACAGTCACCCAGCATGCAACGAGACACTTTCCTCTGCAAATGGCCAGGGCTGTAACAATGCCTGTGCCCTCATTTGTCAGGTTTCCTCCCACTGTCCAATATGCCTCCCTATTGGACCAGTGTGAAACATTCAGACAAGCTGAGCTGCCCCTGAGCACCATGAGCTGAGCAGGCCTCACAAATAGATCCTGCTCCCTGGTAAGCAGAAAGCATTCTAAATGTACATAATGATTCTCCTGTTAGACAGAAAGACCCATAATTATACTCTCTTCTAGCACTTACCTAGGAGGGTGCTACACAGGTGAAAAAGCACCTTGCTGTCAGAGACTGTTTGATTTGCTTAAAAAAAATGTATCTGTTAATGCTAGCAGAGATCAAGTCTGATCTTGCTAAGGCTGGGGTTTAGTGTACTGTGTATCAGAAGTGACAGTGATCTACTGACACTGCACTTGTTGGCAGGGAAGGGGGGGGGGGGGGGGGGAGGCTAAACGCAGGTGCTGGCAGGTAGCTGATCCTGCTAATGCTGCACATTTTCGGTACACTATACTATTGGGCATGCTAGCATAGTTCTGATCTGATCAAAGATATTGATCCGTTCAGACACTATAATTGTAATGGAGGTGTATAGTGTGTTTGTGTTAGTGTTAATGGCAGTCAATGGGTTAAATGTGATAATGAATATGTGGTGGGCAATCTGAGGCTGTCTGGGATTGATGATAACGCTATCTGGCGTCACCCGTGACACTAATACAGTGATCAGAAAAAAGATCTGTACACTGTTCTAATAATTCACAGGGGGTGAAAGGGTTAACTGGGGGGGGAGCGATCAAGGTGTAAAATGTGCTTAACTATGTGATCTGGTGTCAGTGTAGGGCCTGTACTCACCGTCTGATGCTATCTCTTCTCATGCTGGAACCGAAAAGGGCTCCAGGGAAGAAGACTGCATCACTTCCTGTGTCTGTGTGTTGTAAACACAGACACTGGTGGTTCTGTGATTCGTCAGAACTGATCAGCAGGTCCAGGCCATAAATTATTGGCCTAGACCTGAAGATTGATTGGTTCTCAGCACTGCCAGGCCACGTGCCCCCTGTAGGGTGGCAACACTGGCCCCCTGCCCGCGAGTGTGGATCATGTACAGGTACAAATTCTGCGCAGAGCTACCGCCCTGCCACAATAAATGTACGTGGTCAGGAACCGGTTAGTCTTCAACTGCCATGGTGCTGCAAATGTGGTCAGTTATGACACCAGCCATTTGATGGTTTGTCACATTAGCTGTGCTCTCAACCAAACTGTCAGTTAAATTCCCAGCTCGTGTAACTATTTTTTATTCGTGTAATTCAATGGCTTTATTTCTGCATTAAGAATAGTCAGGTATAGTTACATATAAAGAAAGCCCAATTATTGACCATATGAAGCACTATATACCATGTACAGGGGGATCTGACCCAGACATGACCATTCTTTGCCCTCCTCACACAAGGAACACAACCCACCTTCTCACACAGGGTCTTGACCTGACTGTCGTTCAGCTGTTTGCACTCATTAACCACATCAGTACAGGGCACGAAAACCCCCTTCCTGTCCAGGCCATTTTTCAGCTTTCAGCGCTATTACACTTTGAATGACAATTACTCAGTCATGCAACACTGTATCCATATGAAATTTGCGTCCTTTTTTTCACACAAATAGAGCTTTCTTTTGGTGGTATTTAATCACTAGGGGGGGTTTTATTTTTTGTGCTATAAATAAGAAAAGATTGAAAATTTTGTGAAAAAAATGCCTTTTTCTTTGTTTCTGTCATAAAATTTTGCAAATTAGTAATTTTTCTTTCTAAATTTTGGCCAAAATGTATACTGCTACTTATCTTTGGTAAAAATAACCCAAATAAGTGTATATTATTTGGTCCTTGTGTAAGTTATAGAGCGTACAAGCTATGGTGCCAATCATTATACATTGATCATACCTGATCACACCTGATATACTGATGGTCTATCTCATTTCTTGAGACCCTAACAAGCCAGGAAAGTACAAATACCCCCAAAATGACCCCTTTTTGGAAAGTAGACATTCCAAGGTATTTAGTAAGAGGCATGGTGAATTTTTCGAAGTTGTAATTTTTTTCCCACAATTCTTTGCAAAATGAAGATTTTTTTTTCTTTTTTTTTTTTTTTCACAAAATTGTCATTGTAATAGGTTATTTCTCACACACAGCATATGCATACCACAAATGACACCCCAAAACACATTCTGCTACTCCTGAGTATGGCGATATCACATATCTGAGACTTTTTCACAGCCTGGTCACATACAGAGGCCCAACATGCAGGAAGCGCCGTCAGGTATTCTAGGGACATAAATTACACATCTAATGTCATGACGACTTATCACATTTTTGAAGGCCCTGGAGCACCAGGAATGGAATTGCCCACAAAATGACCCCATTCTGGAAAGCAAACACCCTAAAAAATAATCTTTGAGGCATAATGAGTTTTTTGAATGGTTCATTTTTTCCAGTAGTTTTTGGAAAATGTGGGAAAAAAATGAAAACACATTTTTTTTTACACAAAGTTGTCCATTTATAAGATATTTCCAACACATAGCATGTACATAGCAAAAATGACACCCCAAAATACATTCTGCTATTCCTCCTGAGTATGGCGATACCACATGTGTGAGACTTTTACATAGCCTGACCACATTCAGAGGCCCAACATTGAACTAGCACCTTCAGGCGTTCTATAAGCATAAATTACACATCTCATTTCTAAACCACCTACATATTACATTTTGAAGGTCCTGGAGCACCAGGACAATGGAATTGCCCACAAAATGACCCCATTTTGGAAAGCAAACACCCCAACGTATAATCTATGAGGCATAATGAGTCTTTTGAACATGTCATTTTTTTCCAGTAGTTTTTGGAAAATGTGGGAAAAAAATGAAAACGCTTTTATTTTTACACAAAGTTGTCCATTTATATGATAATTCCAACACATAGCATGTATGTAGAAAAAAATGACACCCCAAAATACATTCTACTACTCCCCCCGAATATGGCGATATCACATGTGTGAGACTTTTACAGGTGATGTTTACTCATGGGTGTGACGGTCACTGACAGGTGATTGGCGATGGTCACTGATGGGTGACTGGCGGTGGTCACTGATGAGTGACTGGCGGTGGTCACTGATGGGTGACGGGTGTCTAGCGGTGGTCACTGATGGGTCACTGGTGTCTGGCGGTGGTCACTGATGGGTGAGGGTGTCTGGCGGTGGTCACTGATGGGTGATAGGTGACTGGCGGTGGTCACTGATGGGTCATGGGTGACTGGCGGTGGTCACTGATGGCTGCCGGGTGTCTGGTGGTGGTCACTGATGGGTGACTGGTGGTAGTCACTGATGGGTGACTGGCGGTGGTCACTGATGGGTGCCGCGTGTCTAGCGGTGGTCACTGATGGGTGACTGGTGTCTGGAGGTGGTCACTAATGGGTGACCGGTGTCTGGTGGTGATCACTAATGCGTGACGGGTGACTGGCGGTGGTCACAGATGCGTGACGGGTGACAGGTGACTGACGGTGGTCACAGATGCGTGACGGGTGACAGGTGACTGACGGTGGTCACTGATGGGTGACTGGCGGTGGTCACTGATGGGTGACTGTCAGTGGTCACTGATGGGTGATGGGTGACTGGCGGTGGTCACTGATGGGTGACGGGCGGTGGTCAGTGATGGGTGACGGGCGGTGGTCAGTGATGGGTGACTGGCGGTGGTCACTGATGGGTGACAGGTGACATGCCACTGTCACTGACGGGTAACGGGTGACAGGTGCACTTAATGATGGCAGTCTGATGACAGGTGCACTTTATGATGACAGGTACACTTTATGATGACAGGTTCACTTTATGGGGGCATATGGGGTGACTGGTGCATTGGGGGGGGCAGGGGGGATGTGACAGCTGTGTGTTTTTACTTAACAGATCAGTAACTCACTGATCCTAGCTCTTCTCTACTCACACTGGACACTGTGTGAGGAGAGAAGAGCTGATAACAGTGAGTTACCGCTCTGTTTACATTGGATGTGATCGGCTGTGAAGTAGATCACAGCCGATCACAAGGTAACAGCCGCCGGCCGGAGGCTGATACCAGTGTCGGTGACAGGCAGTGTTCCCTGGGAACACGCCGCCACGGATGCGCAGCACGCTCCCGATCGCGCACACGCGCCGTGCAAGCGACGGACGTGCCATTTGTGATCGGCCGTGACGAAGTCCATAACCAATGGCTGTTCACCCCTGTCGGTGACGCGGTGTGTCCTGGGGACACGCCGACACCGACAGAGCCGGGATGCGCACGCCCGATCGCTCGCAATCCCGGCTTAAAGGGACGATGTCATATGACGTCGTCCCAGAACAACAGCCGCTCCGCCCCGCCATCATTTGACGGTGGGCGGACGGCAAGTGGTTAAGCTGTTCGATCCATTGATCCAGCAACCCGACTTCAGCGTCTTTGCTAGGCGATTTCAGCGCAACTTCAGGCGACTTACAACACAACTTCATGCCAGGCGACTTTGCCTCTAGCCAATCAGAGCAGGGAGGGAGGGGGTTGCCCTGAATAAATTATATTATAAGATGGCTCCCATTCATTTAAATGGGATTTCAAATGCCAAGCGATTTGGGGTGACTCAAGTCGGAGCGCAAGTCGCCCCTGTGTGAATAGGCACTTATTGTCTGATTTTTTCATTGTGTAGAAACACTAGGGGAGATTTACTAAAACTGGTACACACAGAATGTGGTGCAGCTGTGCGTAGTAACCAATCAACTTCTAGGTTTTTTTGTCAAAGTTTAATTTAACAAGCTAAAGATCGAAGTTGATTGGTTGCTATGCTAGATAAGCTGCACCACTTTCTGTCTGCACCAGTTTTAGTTATCTCCCCCACTGTTTTAGACCACCTCAAGTTTAATTTTAGGCCTCATACACATGGATGTTTTTTGACACCGACATTTTCTGGCGTCTTTTGCAGCTCTCCATGTTAGTCAATGGCCCCATAAAAACGCAGACGTTTTTGAGCTGTAGAGGGCATCGGCGTTACTGAGCTGAAACTAGAACCCACGGCCAGTGCGCTCTGAGGCTGTAACGTTTTGGCGTTTTTTGACGCTGACGCTGCAAAACGCTCACTAACGCCGTACCGGCGTTTTTGATGCCGTCGTTTTTAGGTTGAAAAATAGCAGAGGATTTCTTTTTTTTTTAAAGACGCCTATTGATGCCGACACTCACTAACGCTGATGCATAACGCCAAATTTTTTCCCTGACGTCGGGCCCGATGTTTTGTTTATTTTTTAAGATACGCCCGTGTGTATGAGGCCTTATACCTGACAGCAGATATCTCTGGCCAGCACTACATGAAATTCCAGATTACTGCAGTAAGTAGACTGCAGCCACACCAATTCTCTCTGAGATTATTGCATTTACACAAGGTGTCCCAGCACTGATTAGTTTCTCGTGTAATATTTATGCTAAAATCTATGTTCAACTGTATAAGCAAGGGCAATGACCACACGATGACCTAATCTCCCATCTATTCAAGTCACTGCAGAGCTAACTGTACACGCTGACGTTTCATAAATGAAAGGCGTTGAGATGATTACAGCCGTACAAATGAAAGGTTTTGGGGATCGGAAGTGACGTTTGGGGCGCGACAGAGTGCTGGAGCGTTGGGAGGAGTGCGAGTAATAAAGGAGGGGGTGCATGATGTCACGGCGGCCATCACAGAGACTAGGGAAAGCTGAGAGTTGACAAACCGGCTATTCGGAAAGAATTGAGATTGATTTTATTTCTGCTTATGTGCTGGATTATACTCCTTGTCAGCAGGGATATTCTATGTCCTGGTGAATCGGCTCGTTATTGATTTCCGGCGGCTTGATTTACCGGTTCAATTAAGCTGCTTGTGCCCCTCATCACAGCGAGTGTGGGCCTTACAGCTCAGCCACTGCTCGTCATCTCCCGGCTGGCCTTGTAGGCCCCGGTGCTAGCCGACTGTCTTCACAAAGTCTCGTTATGGACGAAAAGGCCTTCACCAAGGAGCTGGATCAATGGATCGAGCAGCTTAATGAGTGCAAACAGCTGACCGAGAGTCAGGTCAAGACTCTGTGTGAGAAGGTGGGTTTTGTTCCTTGTATGAAGAGAGCAAAGAATGGTCGTGTCTGGGTCAGATCCCCTGTACATGGTCTATAGTGCTTCATATGGCCAATAATTGGACTTTCCTTATATGTAAAGGGAAGAGGGTGATACGGGATCTGTTATTGGAGATGGTTCTATGGAATCCCAGGGTTCCTCCAGAGATTGCTAGGCTTTCTTGGGGAACTGTCCAATCTTATTTTCCCAGATAAATAACCAATGGCACCAGTAATGTCTAATGATCTGTAAAGAGGTTAGTCTGACAACCCATGTTAGAGGCATTCTTCCCATTAACCAGAAGAGTAATAGGGCCCCGCCCCTCCCCCTCACAGCAATGTAACTAGACCTGACTCCCAATAACCACCAATGTAAAGGGGCCCTTCTCCCACTGACCACCAATCCTATGGAAGCCACTGATGTACAGGGATTCTTTACTGCCTGCCAATGGGCTGTAGAGGGGTGGGGGGCACTTTATTGGCTGCCGGAGTAGGAAACCTCGATTCATTAGTAACACAAGCAGGTGTATTTCCCCTGACCACCAATGTAAGGAAACTATACTATTTCATTGTTTGCATTTCATTTCACCCTGCCCCCCCCAAAAAAAATGACATGCCAATCGAGGCATGTCAGGTGTGTGTGTGTTCTCTCTCATCTAAATGAGCCTGATATATTTTTATTTTATCTATTGCAGTACTTCAAAAGGTAGACTGGGACTCGGTTATGATGGCCATACGCATGAAAAATTTTATCTGACTTCAGGGACCAAAGTAACATCCTACCAGCAGTTTATATCTGAGCTGTAGGTGTCAAGCTGTTTGGACATTTCTTTGATTGAAAGCTGATTGACTTTTGCTTTATTCATAGACTGCATAAGTTAAACAGACTTCTGGGCCACTGTTTTCAGCCTTTACTTTTGTTTAAGCTGAGGATGTTAAAAGGCCAGTTAGAGATTTTAAAATATTCTTCTGGTGACCTCTGCCCATTCCCTGTGTTCTAGAGCAAGAGCTTTTCTCCTAAAAACATACAAAACTCACCCCCCCCCCCATACGTTAATATACTGTTTGTGTGTGTGTGTCCATACCATTTTATTGAATATTGTTAATAGAGGTGCGCCAAACGGATGTTGATGATGACAACTGGATAGTCTAGATTTGCCTCCTTTTTGATTGTACCTGCTTAGTTTTAGGGCCAATGTCGCTTGGCACAGCCATGTGTATGATACCAATGAGGTTTTTGGCTGTCTGTAAGGGTGGCATTGTGAGGTGAACATTCTTCCAATGGCCATCAATGTAAGGCATTTTCCTCACTGATCCCCAAATGAATTGGTTTTAGCTGGAGTTCCCTGATACCTGACAATGCTGCATTACCAAGTTCCCAGGCAATGTCCCACGCTCGGACCCTTAGCAATACTTATCAACCTGATGACTGAGCATCAAGCTGGTAATTTTCTTTTCCCTCTTTATAAAAAGTTTGGTATGTGTGACACGGTAGGTGTCACTTTCCCTATTGGGTCGGGACAGCTCCTATGGTACACAGAAGAATTTCTAACCCCATTTTTTTTTTCCCCCTCATCTTCCAGGACAGCTACTTGAGATGATTGGCTCCGCTTTCTACAGGAAACACAAACTAGACACTATTTAAAAGGGCCCTCCCTTTCTTCTGACCCTCAGTTATGTTTCCAGATCTCCAGGAGTTAACTTTTTACATTAACAAGCTGGTGATTTGTTGCTAGGACTGCACGGCAACCAATCACCTGCTGGTTAATGTAAAAAGTTAAAGTGGATGTAAACCTGAAAAAAAGAGTTGGGCTGGATTCACACCTATGCATTTTAGTGCTTTTTGCATTTTGCAGATTGGCACTACAGAAAGTGCTCCATAGGAAACCATGGTAAATGGACTGTAGCGCAAATCTGCGAAGTGCAAAAAAAAAAGCACTAAAAATGCATAAGTTTGAATTCAGCCTTACAGAGGAGGTCTAGTACACTCTGTCCATTTCGCGGCAATACCTCACATGAGAGGGGGGGCGCTTTAAATTTTGTTTTTATTTTTCTATTTTGACACTTTCTTTACTTGAATTTTTTTGATTAATTTTATTCCTATTACAAGGGATGAAAACATCCCTTGTAATAGGAATGTGTGACTAGAGCTGCACAATTGTAATAAAATCGCGATCCACCCCCCCCCCCCCCCAGCAATCTCCATCAGGCATTATTACCGCAATTTTCAGTGCAGTTAATGGAGTCCAACTTGCGGAGTGACTCAGCGGGACTTGACTGTAAGGCCTCATACACACGGGCCTAGTAGCAAAACGTCGGGGCCAATGTCAGGCAAAAATCGTCGTTTTTGTCGGCGTTAATGGGTGTTTTTTAAAAAAACAAAAAACATTCCTCTGCTATTTTTTTTAAGCTGAGAACGCCAGTGCTAAAAATGCCAGATAACGTCGCTACGGTTTCAATGCGCGTTAGTGAGCGTTTTGCCGGCTCAGCATCCAAAACGCTACAGCCTCAGAACATGTAGGTCCTGCATTACAGCTTAACGCCGACAGGGTTTTTATGGGGCCATTGAATAACAGGGAGAGCTGCAAAAAACGCGGCGCTAAAAAAAGTCCGTCCGTGTGTATGAGGCCTAATAGAAGTCTATACAAGTCGCCTGAAGTCTCCCCAGGAATCTTCTTTTTTTTTTTTTTTTTTTTTTTTTTTTTTTTACTAAAGCCTGAGCGACATGAGTCTCTCCTATCTGGGCAGAGAGCCAAGTCTGAAATCACTGCTGATAAAAGAAGCTAGAAGAGATACAATGCAAATACTTCAAAGGAATGAACTCCACAGTGTATAGTAGAGTTTAGTTTAACCACTTGACCACCGGGCCAATTCTGACACTTCTCTCCTACATGTAAAAATCATAATTTTCCAAGTCATCTTCCAGGACGGCTTACAGAGAGAGAGGCTCCTCCCACCTAACAGGAAACACATGATCCACGTTATAAAAAAGACTGCTCACCAGTAGTACCTCAGTTTATGTGTTTCCTCCGGCCTGACAAGAACTCTGAAGAAGTTTGTTATTTTTATGGCCTTCGTACCAGGTGGCAGGGGCCTCCCGGCTACAGCATCCCAGAACAGGGGCAGTGAACCTGGGGGTGCATGTGGCTTGGGCTTGTTCAGGCTGCCCTGGAAAAGGAGCGTTGGAACTTTTACTCCAGGAGACCCCCCCTCCCTTCATGGGAGTCCGGTCAACAGCGGTGCCTGTAGTTCAGGTACACTGGTAGTGTGCGATTTTGACTCAGTGAGTCTTCCGGGGGGCAGTCCGGTCTACTGGTGTCCTGATGCTTGCAGGGCGGCCATGTTATTAATAGCAAACACTGACCTAGTGGCTGGGGCTGCAAGCTCCATGCACTGTCCCAAGAAGAGGCGTCTGATCCACAGCGCCAGACCGGGTCTGCACTACTTGACCTTTCAGGGCTACAGAGAAGATGGTTGAAGCCATTCTGTCCTGTGCTGGTAAAGTCACCAGTGGAGACTGTAAGCAGGAAGCAGGTCTGGGACACCTGCAGACTCTGACCCTAAGGTAAGAAAGAGGCTAAAGACAAGTTTCTCCTTTTCTTACTCCCTGGTGTAGGGGGCACCAGAGGATTTGGGATGATTCTCTGTACAATCCACAGACCAGCAG
>BLSH010049603.1:154209-166603 GCA_018402905.1 Glandirana rugosa
GCTTTTTTTTTTTTTTTTTTATAGCAAAAAAACAGGGATTTTATTAAAAAAAACTAACCGTAAAATCCTTTTTCACTGCCAGACGCAGCCCTCTTTGACATGTGGGGTTATATGCACATCCTACTAGGAGTTAACTAGGCAAAAAAAAAGCAAGTTGGCCCCTCCCAGGGGGCCGTCCTATCTCTCCCATATAACCCCCCTGCTCTGCTCAACATATCAGTTTGTAACAAGCCGTACAAACAACGCAGAGGGGCGGGTGCTGCGTCTGTTGGTGAACTCCAGAGAAAAGTATTTTACGGTAAGTTTTAATAAAATCCCTTTTTTTTCCTATGTTCACTGACAGACGCAGCCCTCTTTGACATGTGGGGATGTCCCAAAGCTGTGTCACAGCCCTGGTGGAATGAGCCGTGACTGGAAAAGGGGGGTACCTTGCCCCGAACAGAATACGCATGAGTCACGGTCTGTCTGATCCAATGGGAAACAGTCGGCGAGGCCGCCAATCCTTTGCGCGGACCGTCCATCAGTACAAACAACGCGTCAGACTTCCGAAAAGAGTCTGTAGCTGCCAAATACACCCGCAAAGCCCTCACGACATCCAATGAATGTAACTCAAATTCCTTAGGATGTGAAGGATGCGGACACAACGAAGGAAGAATAACTTCATTAATGTGAAAAGAAGAAACCACCTTTGGTAGAAACAAAGGAGACGGGCGCAAGACCGCCTTGTTCTTGTGAAGGACAGCGCTGCCAACTCAGACATCGCCGGCACGTGAAGTTCTGCCCATTGCAGAATGAGAGTTGCTTCCGCAGCTGCTGCCGAGCTCCTTGTTCCGCCCTGATTCACATATGCCACTGCCAGAGCATTGTCCCACTGAACCCGAACCGGGAGGTCGTGCAACCTTTTCGCCCAGTGGGCGAGGCAGTCTGATCGCCCTCAGCTCCAGCACATTGATCGGAAGGTGAGATTCCTGCGCCGACCAGCGGCCCTGCGCAGACAACTGCCCCAGGACCCCCCCAGCCTGATAGGCTGGCGTCCGTCGTAACTATCGACCAGTTCAGGGGAAGAAAAGACTTCCCCCAACGTTAAGGATGGGGCCCGAAGCCACCATGTCAACGACCCTCTGCTCTGAGAATCCAACCTGATTAACTGGTCCAGGGACAGTGGGGACTTGTCCCACCTAGACAGAATTGTTCGCTGAAGGAGCCGAGTGTGCCTCTGGGTGTAGGGGACCACCTCGAAGGCTGAAACCATGAGCCCCAACACCCGCATACAAAACCGTATGGAAGACCACCGGTGTGACAGTGAGGTTTGCACTGCTGCTTGCAGTGTCAGCAACTTGGCCAGAGGTAAGAACACCTTCGCCTGCTCCTTTTCCAGAATCAGACCCAGATATTCCAGGCGACAGGACTGTGTCAATGTCGACTTCTGCAGATTGATCAGCCAGCAGAAGTCCTGTAACGAGGTCATGGTGATAGCCACATTCTCCTCCAGAGCTGATGCTGGCTCCGCTCTCAGGAGCAGATCGTCCAGGTATGCTACCACCGCAATGCCCCTCTGCCTCAGTAGCGCCAACACCGGGGTCACTAGCTTGGTGAACACCCGGGGAGCCGAGGCCAGACCGAAGGGAAATGCCACGAATTTAGTAGTGCAGATCTCCCACCGCAAAGCGCAGAAAGCACTGTTGCCGGAGACAAACGGGGATGTGGAGATACGCGTCCCTGATATCCAGGAACGCCATGAACTCCCCTTGGTGCACGGCTGCCACGACCAAACGGAAATTTTCGGGCTCTCTCAAAGGGGTTTAGCGCCTTTAGGTCCAGAACTGGCCTGACCCACCCCCCCCCAACTTTTTTTGGGGACCACGAATAGCTTGAATAGCTGCGAACCCCAGAAGATGTCCCAGCAACCCATCATGCAGAGGATGTCCTCTGTCTTTCCGTTCTTGCACTGCCAGGGACCCTTCCGGGCCCCTGCGGCAGGCTTGCCGGGCCTCGAACGTTTGCCCGCTGCGCCAGGGGCACAAAAAAACCTCTTCTCACCTGAAGAGACAGGTCCCTGCTTGCGGCAGAACTCCTGCTGCCTGGGCTCCGGAAGGAAAGTACTCTTCTCCCCCCCCAGTGAAGTCCTTGATTCCATCCAACTGTGGCCCAAAGAGACAGCCACCCTGAAAGGGAAGATCCGCAAGACCTTTTTTAGACGCCCCACCACGAACGTAACCAGAGAACTCGTCTGATAATGACTGCAAAAACAGACATCTTTGACAACATGGGAAGCAGGTCCAGAGCTGCAGGTAATAAATACCCTGAAACAAATGGTCTGCCTTTTGTGACGCTTCCAGCATCCTGCCGCAGTCCAAATCATTCTGCAGCTCTGCCATGCATTCCGACAGATATTGCGCCGCCATGGCAGACACCAGGGCCGGCCGCATGGAAAAGTGCCATGGACACTGCCTCCGTCCGCCTATCGGCTGGGTTCTTAGAAGGGTCCCCCTCGTTTAACAGAATGGTCGTTGCCTTGTTCAGGCGAGCCACCGGAGGGTCCCTTGTGGGGGACGCCTACTTCTTTACGAAACTATCCTCAAAGGGGTAGCGTATAGCGAAGCGTTTAGGTAGGGCAAAGGAATTCTGCGGACGCTGCCATTCCTGATAGACCAGGTGGTCAAAAAATGTACCAAGGATAAGCCTTGGGCGACCTAGGTGGCCTAGCAGACCCGCAAACATATGCGGACGCTTGCGACTCCCCTGCCTGGTCCAGTCGCAAAGACGCACGGATATTAGAAATCAGTGCAGTCACCAGAGCTTTTTCGTGCGCAACCTGAGGCCCCCTGGTCCTCTTCGTTGTCTGAGGGTACCAGCTCACCCTCAGAGTTCCACGCGGGTCCTTGTGACCCCCGAAGCTATTTCCGGTTCGGATTCATCCCCTGAGGAACAAGGGGGAGGCGGGCATTTTCTAGGGGCCCCCAGAGCGTTTCTCGGCCCCACCTGGGGAATAAATTCCTAAACGCTGCCCTCAACTGTTCCAGGGACACCAGTGCCCCCAGCGCAGGCTGCGCTGCCGCTGACCCCTCCTCAGAAGGACCTGCAGGATCATTTTGCCATCGCACCACCGAAAATGACAGTCAAATTTTCAAAAAAAAAAAAAAAAATGAACTGACACCCCAACGCAGCCCCACCACCGCCCCACAATGCCAGGCCCAGCTATACATGCTGTTTTGATGCCCACAGAGCTGCTCCCAGCAGGCGTGCATAAAAAGGACCGCCAGAAAGAAGCGCCGTCTGTAGTCAGCCACGCTGTCCCACATGAAAAGCTAAGTAAAACGGCAGCAGCACGTTTTACACTGCTCCATGGACATCAAATATGGCCGCCGAGATCATCCACAAGAGGCCAAAGCCTATGTGCAGGCCGCGACTACAGTAAAATGGCCGCCACTGGCACTAGAGGGAAACCCTCAGCAAAATGGCGGCGATCCACCGCAAAATGGTGGCGGATTGACACATGGCGGTATAAAATGCACAGATGCGGTTTTTAAAACTGGGTGCGGAGGGAGGGGGGTGAGGACACCCAGGAGGACACTAGCCCAGTGACCACCCTCCACCAGACTGCCAGAAAATCGCAAAGTACGCCCAGCACCCCTGGGGGGGGGGGAAGAGGGTGTCACTCACCACTCCGAGGGGCATAGCCGGTACGTCCTCCCCTTCCGGAAAGGGATACTGCAGGCCAAAGCCCCTGGACAGGCACAGGGCTCTTTCACACTAGCGGAGCCCGTTTTGACGGGCTCTGCTGCTCAGCGGGGATCCATCCGTTGATCCCCGCTGAGCCGGCGGATAACAGGACCGTCCCGTGCAGAGACTGTAATGTCACAGCTCCATTCTCCTCTATGGAGAATTGGATGAACACGGACCGTCTGTCTGTGTTCATCCGATCCACCAGACAGATGGAAAATAGGGTTTCCATCCGTCTGTTTTTGGCGGATTGGAGGTCAGTGGACATGTCACCGCTGACATCCGTCGCTCCATAGAGAGCAATGGAGCGTCTGTTCGGGTCCGCCTGAAAAACTGACAGGCGGACCCGTACAATCCGCCCGTGTGAAAGGGGCCTTAAGAGAAAATAGTATCAGATGGAGCTGGGAGGGGGGGTAGGTTAGATGGGCGGGGGGGCATATAGTATTTGTCTTTTATATTAACCAGTTGCTGACCGCCCGCCATGGATTGACGGCGGCAACATAGCTTGATATTGCAAATTGCTGTCACCTGATGGCAGCTGCAAAATCGCGGGCGTGCGCATGCTCCCTGTGTAGATAGGGAGCGGGTAGGGCAGACTCTATGTCTGCGGCTACCAGCGATCGCTCCCCTGCAGTGACAGAATAGGGATCTGTGAGTGTAAACCATGGATCTTCGTTCTGACAGGGTAGGAGTGTGATCACCTGCTTCCAGTATGGGGGAACAGTGATCCCTCTCCTCCCCCTCTCAGCCCATACCCCACACAGTTGGTAACACATTACAGGGAACACAGTTAACCCTTTGATCGCCCCCTAGTGTTAACCCCTTCCCTGCCAGTTACATTTACACAGTAATCTGCATTTTCATAGCACTCATAGCTGTAAAAAAATGCAAATGGTCCCAAAAAAGTGTGACATCTGTCGCAATACCGCTAAAAACGCAGATCGTCACCATTACTAAAAAATAAAAACCCCACAAATGAATTCTCGTTTGTAAATGCGGCAACTTTTGCGCAAATCATCATACGCTGATTGCGATTATTTTTTTTTTTTTGTTACAATAAACATGTAGATCGGCCTAAACTGATGGGGAAAAATATACAGTGCCTTGCAAAAGTATTCGGCCCCCTTGAACTTTGCGACCTTTTGCCACATTTCAGGCTTCAAATATAAAGCTATAAAACTGTAATTTTTTGTGAAGAATCAACAACAAGTGGGACACAATCATGAAGTGGAATGAAATTTATTGGATATTTCAAACTTTTTTAACAAAAAACTGAAAAATTGGGCGTGCAAAATTATTCAGCCCCCTAAAGTTAATACTTTGTAGCGCCACCTTTTGCTGCGATTACAGCTGTAAGTCGCTTGGGGAAGTCTCTATCAGTTTTGCACACCGAGAGACTGAAATTTTTGCCCATTCCTCCTTGCAAAACAGCTCGAGCTCAGTGAGGTTGGATGGAGAGCATTTGTGAACAGCATTTTTCAGTTCTTTCCACAGATTCTCGATTGGATTCAGGTCTGGGCTTTGACTTGGCCATTCTAACACCTGGATATGTTTATTTGTGAACCATTCCATTGTAGATTTTGCTTTATGTTTTGGATCATTGTCTTGTTGGAAGACAAATCTCAGTCCCAGTCTCAGGTCTTTTGCAGACTCCATCAGGTTTCCTTCCAGTATGGTCCTGTATTTGGCTTCATCCATCTTCCCATCAATTTTAACCATCTTCCCTGTCCCTGCTGAAGAAAAGCAGGCCCAAACCATGATGCTGCCACCACCATGTTTGACAGTGGGGATGGTGCGTTCAGGGTGATAAGCTGTGTTGCTTTTACGCCAAACATAACGTTTTGCATTGTTGCTAAAAAGTTAGATTTTGGTTTCATCTGACCAGAGCACCTTCTTCCACATGTTTGGTGTGTCTCCCAGGTGGCTTGTGGCAAACTTTAAATGACACTTTTTATGGATATCTTTAAGAAATGGCTTTCTTCTTGCCACTCTTCCATAAAGGCCAGATTTGTGCAGTATACGACTGATTGTTGTCCTATGGACAGAGTCTCCCACCTCAGCTGTAGATCTCTGCAGTTCATCCAGAGTGATCATGGGCCTCTTGGCTGCATCTCTGATCAGTCTTCTCCTTGTATGAGCTGAAAGTTTAGAGGGACGGCCAGGTCTTGGTAGATTTGCAGTGGTCTGATACTCCTTCCATTTCAATATTATCGCTTGCACAGTGCTCCTTGGGATGTTTAAGGCTTGGGAAATCTTTTTGTATTCAAATCCGGCTTTAAACTTCTCCACAACAGTATCTCGGACCTGCCTGGTGTGTTCCTTTTGTTCTTCATGATGCTCTCTGCGCTTTAAACGGACCTCTGAGACTATCACAATGCAGGTGCATTTATACGGAGACTTGATTACACACAGGTGGCTTCTATTTATCATCATTAGTCATTGAGGTCAACATTGGATCATTCAGAGATCCTCACTGAACTTCTGGAGAGAGTTTGCTGCACTGAAAGTAAAGGGGCTGAATAATTTTGCACGCCCAATTTTTCAGTTTTTTATTTATTAAAAAAGTTTGAAATATCCAATAAATTTCGTTCCACTTCGTGATTGTGTCCCACTTGTTGATTCTTCACAAAAAATTACAGTTCTATATCTTTGTTTGAAGCCTGAAATGTGGCAAAAGGTCGCAAAGTTCAAGGGGGCCGAATACTTTCGCAAGGCACTGTATATATAAATATGATATTTCTGTGGATATGTATTTTAGCAAAAAGCAAGAAATATTGGGTTTTTTTTCCCAAAATTGTTGCTCTGTTTTATAGTGGTGATCAGAAGTGACGCAGAGATCAAATACCACCAAAAGAGCTCCATTTGTGGGAAAAAAAGGACGCCAATTTTGGTTTGGTAATGTCGTACGACGCGCAATTGTCAAAGTAACGCAGTGCCAAATCGCAAAAGTGCTCTGGTCCTAAAGGGGGTAACGTTTCCAGGGCTGAAGTGGTTAATCTGTGACTGTTATTGGAAATGTATCAAATTTTTTTTAATAAGACACATTCACCATGACTGTATTAGTACTTCCCCTGAATTTACAAGACCTCGTTATTAGTAGACACATTAGTAGCCGTCCAGCGTGTGTGCTTGCTGTATGGTGAGATGTTCCTCCTCAGGGTCATGGCTCCTGTATACAGGGCGCCTCCTTTAGTCTGCTGTGTCGGGGCAGGCCATGTATATAGCTCAGGGGATCCTGAGACCTCCAGCCATGGTGGCGGTGCATTTACGAGATAAGACAAGTGTCATCGTGCCCCGCCAGACAGGCCATGTTGGAGGTCACGCTAGTGAGGCCAGCGGGTTGCTGCCAACTATTAGTTCTTTCTGGGACCTGTTGGCCACTTCTCACAGCACAGCGCCTCATGCTTGCTGCGAAGCAGAGTTCGGTAAGGTGATGCTGCACGCGGTATACAGACCTTGAGCTGGCAATGCTCCCAGTAGTCCGGCTAATGGCGGCGCCCTTTAATATGGTGGCGGCTCTCCTCCCCACCCCACCGCAGGAATGCACAGAGTGTGCGCGTCTACAGCACGTGTGTTCAGCGCTTTCTGCGGTTGCTCATTTCAGCCGGGTTGTAGTTGTGCCAGAATTGGCTGTTATGAAGCCTCAGATGGGTTATTCCGTAGTTTGGTTTGAATGTACCTAGAAAACACAGAACAGAGTATCGTTCTCTCAAGAATCTTACTAAATTAAATTTCAATAGATATTCTGGTTATTCATACACATTACAACATGCACACTGCTGGTAATGGCTGCCATACACAGTGCAGTAAAACTGTATAATCCATTCATGTCTGTCTGATAAAACAAATCAATCTAATTGATTTTAGCCTTTGAATTGTTTATAATTAAAGTGATTCTAAAGGTTGTGTTTTATTTATTTATTTTTTTTACAACTTCAGCCCTGGATTTACCCCATTTCTGACCAGGCCGTTTTGTGATATGGCACTGTCAATTTAACTGACAATTGCGCGGTTGTGAAACCTTGTACCCAAACAAAATTGATGTCCTTCCCTTTTTTTTTTTTCTCACAAATTGAGCTTTCTTTTGGTGGTATTTGATCATCTCTTCGGTTTTTATTTTTGGCACTATAAACAAAAAAATCAACAATTTTGAAAAACATATTTATTATATATTTTTGTTATAATATCCCCAAAATGTAAAACAAATTTCTTCCTCAGTTTAGGCCAATATGTGTTCTACATATTTAAAAAAAAAACAAAAACGCAATAAAGCGTATATTTTTGGTGTGTGGTTTTTTTTTTTTAATTTTTTTTCTTCTTCTAGTAGAGGTGATCTGTGGTTTTTAGTGGGGCTGCGACATTGTGATGGATAGATCGAAAACTGACAGATAGCAGGACTTGGGGGGAGGTCCCCCCCCCCTCCCCGGGCTCCCATGCCCCTGGATTTGATTGTCTGCATGGCTATCGTCCCAGAAGGAAGCCTCTTCTAAACATGATGCACAAGAGAGCCTGCAAACAGTTTGCTAAAGACAAGCAGACTAAGTATGTGGTTTACTGGACCCATGTCCTGTGGTCTGATGAGACCAAGATAAACTTATTTGGTTCAGATGGTGTCAAGCGTGTGTGGCGGCAACCAGGTGAGGTGTACAAAGACAAGTGTGTCTTGCCTACAGTCAAGCATGGTGGTGGGAGTGTCATGGTCTGGGGCTGTATGAGTGCTGCCGGCACTGGGGAGCTGCGGTTCATTGAGGGAACCATGAATGCCAATATGTACTGTGACCTACAGCGGAGCATGGTCCTCTCCTTTCTGAGATTGGGGCGCAGGGCAGTGGTCCAACATATTGACCCCAAACACACCTCCAAGATGACCACTGCCTTGCTAAAGAAGCGGAGGGTAAAGGTGATGGACTGGTCAAGCACGTCTCCAAACCTAAACCCTATTGAGCATCTGCAGGGCATCCTCAAATGCAAGGCAGAGGAGTGCAAGGTCTCTAAAATCCACCAGCTCCGTGATGTCCTCATGAAGGAGTGGAAGAGGACTCTAGTGGCAACCTGTGATGCTCTGATGAACTCCGTGCCCAAGAGGGTTAAGGCAGTGCTGGCAAAATAACGGTGGGCACACAAAATATTGACACTTTGGGCCCAATTTGGACATTTTCAGTTAGGGGTATACTCACTTTTTTTGTTGCCAGCGGTTTAGACATTAATGGCTATGTTGCTATTTTGAGGGGACGGCAAATATACACTGCTATACAAGCTGTACACTCACTACTTTACATTGTAGCAAAGTGTCATTTCTTCAGTGTTGTCCAATGAAAAGCTAGAAAAAAATTTACGAAAATGTGAGAGGCGTACTCACTTTTGTGATACTGTAAATCGATTTGCATTTTTATGAGTGAAATAAGCATTTGACCCCTTCGCAAAACATGACTTGGTACTTTGTGACAAAAGCCTTGTTGGCAATCACAGAAGTCAGACGTTTCTTGTAGTTGGCTACCAGGTTTGCACACATCTCAGGAGGGATTTTGTCCCACTCCTCTGCGGATCCCCTCCAAGTCATTAAAGTGGTTGTCTACCCATTTTGTTTACTTTTACCTACAGGTAAGCATAGAATAAAGCTTGCCTGTAGGTAAAATGAATATCTTCTAAACCTGTACGGTTTAGAAGATATTCCCTTTCTAATTCAATGTGGCGTTACGGCGTATGCTCCGTGTATGTCCCGGCGCATGCGCCGTGTATGTCCTGGCAAAGGCCCGGCATTGGTTTAGGACCTTGCTGGGAAAATCGGGTCCCGCATGCATGCGCGCCAGTGACGTCTCGCGGCTCTGGCCAGTCACAGCGCCGGAGCCGCGTACCCGGAAGCAAGATCTGTGGGAAGATGTCCGCTCCCACAGAGGGGACCGAGCAGCCCGGTCGCATCTTAGTTTCAAGTTGAGTATTTCCTAATGAGCTAGTATGTGGTGCATACTAGCTCATTATGCTATTGTCTTGCAGGTGTGTATGTGTTTGTTTGTGTTTTGTTTTTTTTTTTTTTTTTCTAGGGTAGACAACCGCTTTAAGGTTTCCTGGCTAGGCCACTGCAGGACATGTGCTTCTTGTTGAGCCACTCCTTTGTTGCCCTGGCCGTGTGTTTGTGTCATTGTCATTCTGGAATACTCATCCATGACCTATTTTCAATGCCCTGGCTGAGGAAAGGAGGTTCTCACCCAAGATTTGACGATGCATGGCCCCGTCCATCGTCCCTTTGATGCGGTGGAGTTTTCCGTCCCCCTAGCAGAAAACCACCCCCAAAGCATAATGTTTCCACCTCCATGTTTGACCATGGGGATGGTGTTCTTGGGGGTCATAGGCAGCATTCCTCCTCCAAACACGAGTTGCATTGGTGCTAAAGAGCTTGATTTTGGTCTCATCTGGCCACAACACTTTCACACAGTTCTCTGAATCATTCAGATTCATTAGCAAACCTCTGATGGGTCTGTACATGTGCTTTTTTGAGCAGGGGGACATTGCGAACGCTGCAGTATTTCAGTCCTTCACAGCATAGTGTTACCAGTTTTCTTTGCCATTATGGTCCCAGCGGCCTTGAGATCATTGACCCGATTCTCCCGTGTAGTTCTAGGCTGATTCCTCACTGTTCTCATGAAACGCCATGAGGTGAGCTCTTGCATAGAGCCCCAGACAGAGGGAGATTGACAGTTATTGTGTTTCTTTCATTTGCGACTAATCACACCAACTGTTGGTCGCCCTCTCTCCAAGCTTGGCGATGGTCTTGTAGCTTATGCCAGCCTTTGTCTAGGTCTATAATTTTTTCCCTGACATCCTTGGACATTTCTTTTGGTCTTGGCCATGGTGGAGAGAGGTGTGTGTGTGTGTCTTCTTAGAAGGTGAACTTCTACTTTAACCACTTCAATACTGGGCACTTAAACCCCCTTCCTTCCCGGACCAATTTTCAGCTTTCAGCGCTGTTGCAGTTTGAATGACAATTGCGCGGTCATGCGACAATGTACCCATATGAAATTTTTATCATTTTTTTCACACAAATAGAGCTTTCTTTTGGTGGTATTTAATCACCCCTGGGTTTTTTATTTTTTGCGCTATAAATAAAAAATTGAAAATTTTCAAAAACAATGCATTTTTTTCTTCGTTTCTGTTTTATAAAAGTTTGCAAATAAGTAATTTCTCTAAATAAATTTTGACCAAAAATGATACTGCTACATTTCTTTGGTAAAAATAACACAAATCTGAGTTTATTTGGTGTTTTGGGGACTGTGACAGATGTTTTGGGGACTGTTTTATGGGGACACTTATGTGTATGGGAACAGGGGTATCAGTGTGCTTGGTGCTCTGTGTGGGGGGCGATCTGTGACAGCTTTCTGCATGAAATCCTCATCATGCAGAGAGCTGTTACATATCTGCAGATTCCCCCCTTAGATCTGATCGCTGTATAAATGTCATTGGTCCCAAAAAAGTGTCAACGTCAGGCATGTCCACCGCAATATCGCAGTCCCGATTTAAAAATCGCAGATCGCCGCCATTACCAGTGTAAAAAAAAAAAGCGCCATAAACCAATGTCCATAGTTTGTAGGCTCTATAACTTTTGCGCAACCCAATCAATATATGCCTATTTGCGTGGGGTGTTTTTTTTTTTTTTTTTTTTTTTTTTTTTTTTTCTTCCAAAAATATGTCAATATATATCGGTCTAAACTGATTAATACATTTTTGTTTTATTTTTGGAAATGTATTCTAGCAAAAAGTTAAATATTTTTTCAAAATCTTTGCTCTTTGATTGTTAATAGCGCAAAAAATAAAAACCGCAGAGGTGATAAAATACCACCAAAAGAGAGCTCTATTTGTGGGGAAAAAGGATGTCAATTTTGTTTGGGTACAATGCTGCATGACCGCGCATTTTATTTAAACCACGAGGCATATCCAGGTTATTGACAAATTTGCTTTGAATCTAGGAGCCAGTTTTTCTAGCGTAGTGGGTTGCCAGCTCCTGGGGTAAGGCAAGTAGTTTGCACCCCCCTAGCTTACAGCAGAGCAGCCAGTCGATTAACTCCAATGTAACGCCGTGACACTAAAAATGGGGGGAAAGATTGGGGTCAGGCAAGTAAAATGGGGGCTGCTGTAGTAAAGGTTTTTCACCTTAAGGCATAGAATACCTTAAGGTGAAAAAACAGCAAGGTTTCACAATCCCTTTTATGGGTGGCCATTGGTGGGTGGCAAAAACATGTTTCTACTGCACATTTTTACCACCCAACTGCACAATCTAAATTACAAAAAAGTGCTGCTGATCATCTGCTTCCTCTTTGCAGCCTCTTCCTGCCTACATGTGTCCCCCACAGTTGACTATTCATTGCTCTGGTGGGTTTCCGGTCACCATGAAATACTGGAACCCAGCTGCACAGAGTATTAATTGTTGATTATACACAGGGCTTTATCAGAGGACATGGAGGGGCTCTGATATCCAGCTTCCTCATCTCCCCTCCTCCACCTCACAGCACACAATTCTGCATGATTTTGGCTAAAATGAGAATTTTTTCTTTTTTTGCTTAGCATAAAGATCACGATTCTCGTGGTGCAACATCATCCTTCACTATATATATATATATATATATATATATATATATATATATATATATATATATATATATATATATATATATATATA
>BLSH010049604.1:7557-21724 GCA_018402905.1 Glandirana rugosa
GCTCACTGACGGCAAGGAAGAGAGGGGTACAATTTTGTCGCTCAGTCTAAGTCGCTTCGCTCTCGGCTCTCAAGAGACGAATTTGTCGACAATTTGAACCGGCCGACGGGCCGAAGGGCCCTATAAACAAAGATGAATCTTACTTCTTTTCATTGTTTGTCCGACGGGCTATCAACAACTCTCAATCCTCTTATTTCCTTGTTGTTACATAGAAGAAGAAAGTTTAGTTAATAGAGGTCCGATAGTCCTTTCAAATTGGTAAATATCTGATTTGGGAGAGAGTGTAATCACCGAATGTTAATTTATAGGTCACAAAAGACGATCTTTTACTGAACCTTGGGGGTTTGTAATATATAATAAAAAATCGTCTCTGGGATCTCTTATTTTACCGCCAACGCCGTTATAAAATACAGTGTACCATAAACGCGTCGCCAGAAAGTTCGCGTTAAAAAACCTTTTTTTATGTGAAAATTACTTATTTTTTTTTTGATTTGTCATTTCAATCGGGTAAAAAAACATATTATACTTTCTACTACAGTGTGGCGTTCTTTGTACTGGAATTGAGATTCGTTGTTTTAACACTATTTCGGGACACATGGTAGCGCAACCGCCATTTTATTCTCTAGGGTCTCTGCTAAAAAATAATATATAATGTTTGGGGGTTCCAAGTCATTTTCTAGCAGAAAACACTGGATATTTAATTGTAAGCCACTAATGTGAGAGAGGGTTTAGTCTATAAATGGTTAAACTTTCCTGATAGCCTGGAGATAATTGATTTGAAAGAAGAAGATACATTGTTGTTCCTTTATTCTCCTAACTCTCAACAACTATCGGGCAGCCTGTTTGTTACTTTTCTTCATTCTAAGTAGAAACAAATATCCCGGGAAGCCGGGCAGCCGGCCAAGTTTAACAGCTGTTTAAGCAGAGAACTCTCGGCTCTCGCTTCGCTGAATCTGACTCGCTGTTTTAACATGGGGAGAGAAGGAACGGCAGTCACTCGCCAGGACGCGATTTCTGGTCGCCATGGCGACCTGGCGCCTGGGGTTTGTCGAGGCCTGCCTTACGCTAATAATTCATGAATTAAATCATGACATTGAACATGTGTTCAAAATAGTCTCCGATGCGGAGACCAGGCTGGTCAAGACAGGTGGGACAATAAGTGCAGGTGTCGCGCCTGTATCCGCGTTGTCTGCAGACACATCTCTTTTGGGGTGTTCTGTGGCCTGGGGTACCATGGAGGACTCGTGGAAAGTGCCTCCCATGCAGCCGGCTAACTGCATTCAAATTGTGAAGTGCGGGTGCCGCACCATCTGGAAACAGAAGGGCTGTGATGATTTCTTTCATGAATTTTAGAAAGGATCCTGTCCATCCTGACGCTCTGTAGAAGACATGAGCGTTCAGCAAAGCCAATTGAAATGGGTATACAGACACTTTTTTTTGTACCAGCATCTGGCCTTATGGGTCATTGGGTATGGCACCAATAACTGGTCGTTGAGGTCCACACCTCCCATATTTAGGTTCTAATCGTGGACACAGAGGGCTTAATCCACAACAACATTCGTCGTAGGAATTTGGACGGTCGTATCTGCATGAAGGGATGTCAGAACGAAAACATTCGGATTGTCCCTCCACTTCATTGCGAGCAAATTATTACACTTCAAGCAGGCTCTCTCCCCCTGTCTACAAGCCGTTGGGTAAGCCCCGGCAATTAGGCCACACGGTGCCACATACGCCAATTTGGTCATCAAACAAGTGACTAATAAGTGTCACGCTCATGTAATGTCCATGTACAAGTGGTACCCCTTTCCGAATAAGGGTGACACCAGGCTCCACACAATCTTGCCAGCGCTCCCAATGTAGTCTGGGCATCCTTCCGGTTCTACGTGACTGTCTTTGCCCTCAAACCATGAAGCTGCATGTATAGCCTGTGGCCCTGTCACAGAGCTTATACAGTTTTTCGATTTTTAAGTCTTCTATTGAGATTTTCAGAATAACAGAGAAAAAAAATGCAGATGGCATACATATGACATGCAATGGTTCACGTCAAGGGTAAACAATTAGGCATAAGGGGAGAGAACAGTAGCCATATATAGGTAGGCAATCGTTAAAAACAAAAGATATGCCAAAGAAAGTCGGAAAACCATGTGTCTCCTCTCCCGGCACCCCTTCAGGGGGCAAGCCGCACTTAGGGAGAGGGGAAAGGCCGTGCCCCACATCAAACCGAGATCTATGTGATTTAAAGCTAACAGGGTGACGACGTTGCCGTATCTAGAATGGCTGAAATAAGACTTGCAATACCAGATTCCCTTGAGAGAAATCATATTCCTGTTACACTCTGGGGACAGGGATCAGATATGGTCATGATAGGACCAGTACCTAGTCCATCTAAGGGGGACTAGTCTCCACCCCCCCGACACCCCATCTTGGATCACACTGTCGATGGGGGCAGTGTGTCCCCAATTTAACCTGGCCCAAGACCCACAATCCTCAAATGAGCGGTTATCCATTATTCAGTGGTGTTTGTTTCCCGATAAGGCCATAGGCAACAAAATGATGAGGCTGGAAGGGGGGAGTAATTGATAAACACAGAAAGGGAATAACAAAAAGAGGTTAGGGTGAGACTTGTGCTGAGAGGTTGGAAGCCAAGTGTAATTCAGGCCCATAAATCTGTTCAATCCAGTGATCGCGAGAGGAGGAGATCAGAGAGTGCTTATACCTTATGGCCATAAGGTTTTCGCAAAGATAGGTTTAGATAGAGCTTCAAGCCCTGTATCCACAATCTCAAAGGTGTTCGGGTGAGCGGCAGTCACACCGTACCTTCTAAAAGGTAGAACCTCATACTACTCTGTAAATGTTAGATATCGTACTTAGTCTTCCAACCCTCATCAGAAGGAGCCTCCCCATACGGTGTCCCTCTGTTACCTAATGCCGGCACTTATGCCTAACCATCTCCCCATCTATTGGGGGTCTAGAAGTAGAAGAAATCTACAATCCAACCTGAAGGTGAAGAGAAAGAGGGAGACAGAGAATAGGCTAGGGATGTCCCGTCAGGGTTCACCACCTCTAAAATAATATTCATTTAGGTAGGCGTTAGGGAAACGTTCATATACTTTGCCCAGGGTTCCCATTGTTGCTTCAAACTTTTTCATTGTATCCAGAATTGCATTGACCATTTTTTTTTCTTGGACCATGATCCATGAGATCTTCCGTTTTGCTGTCTATGGAGACCTGGGGTTGTTTCCAAGCTTTCACAATGGTCATTTTGGCCCCCAATAAAAGGAAATGGATAAAAGCCTTATTGCTTTTGTTCGTTTCCCTATGGGAAGGTTCAATAAAGCCACATGGGGGGATTTTGGGACAGATAAGCCAGTTATTTTATTAATTAATGCGGAAATCCTGTTCCAGAACCCTCTTATTTTCGGGCACTCCCACCAAACATAGATCAAGGTCCCTAAATGAGAACCGTTCCAGAATCACAATGGAGAGGTCGACGGGTACATTCTGGCTAGTCTGGATGGTACTAAGTGCCACCTTGTCAAAACTTTCAAATCTGCCTCCATCGGGGAGACATTCCCGATGCCTCTGATCGAGTTGGCAATTGTTGTGTGCCAGTCGGCCATTTCCGATTCCTGCTCCATATTCCTCTCCCATGCCAACATAAAGGATGTTTTGGCGGAGGCCTCAGATAGTGACTCATAAATTGTTGAGATTCCCCTCCTCTGCTCCGTCATTTGGCTGCCCCATTGTTCATGAGGTGTGATTTCTAGGGGAAGGGATTTCCTCTTCCAAATAGAGCGTAGGAAATTAGAAATTTGGTGGAACCTAAATGTTTCTGAAGAGGGCATTACTATATTTTCCCTACAATGAGCCAGGGATAGGGGTCCCCGCAAATTGAAGAAGTGACCTATTCTATACATCCCTTTTATTCATCCACCATGTAAAAGCTTTTATGTCAATTCCTGGGGAGGAAGTTTGGGTTGTGGAACAGGTGAGCGAGGGGTCAGGTCGGGGAGACCAGTGAGGGATTCAGTTTAGGTTATTAACCCACAATGACGGTGAAAACGAGTGGGGGCCAAAATTGCTGGGCGGTTGCTGGCGTTGCAACCCATCAAAAAGTCAAATGTGAAGTCAGTGACTGCTTCTATTTCCATAAACAACCAATCTGGTTTTGGATTTTGAGAATCTACCATAGAGATCTGCGCTAGCTGGACAGCCTGGTGATATTTCTGCAGGTTGGGTAGACCCAGGCCTCCTATATGCCTTGCTCGGAAGAGGATTCCCCCTTGCTAGTAGGTGGGCTTTTAGAGCCCCGAACAAAGTAGAGTATCTTGGCCTGGTAACGTTGCAAGTGCTCATTGTTGACAGGGATGGGTAGCGACCTAAACAAGTAAAGAATACGGGAAGCAATGTTATCTTTACGGCGTGGACCCTGCCCAACCACAATATATATTTAACGCTTGACCAGTCTTTCACGTCTGCCTCAAGTTTTTTGAATAGGGGAGGGTAATTGCATGCGTATAGTTGGTCAAATTTGGCTGACAGATGTATTCCCTGATAGGGAATGGAGGAGTTACTCCAAGCAAACGCAAAGTGTGCCCAGAGGCGGGACACCTGCTCCTCTGGAACGTTTATGTTTAGGACCTGGGACTTTGACATATTTACCCATAGACCGGATACAGTTCCAAATTCATCCAGCAGGCTACAAAGGTTTGGTAACGAAATAAGTGGGGATGTAATATACAGCAGCAGGTCGTCCGTAAACAGGGCACACTTATGTGTACGTGAGCCACATTCAACCCCATGTATGTTCGGGTTCTCCCTGATAGCCAGTGCCAGGGTTTCTATGGCTATCGCAAATATCAGGGGGGATAGTGGGCAACCCTGTCTTGTACCTTTTTTATATATCTGGAGGGGGTCCGAGTAAAAGCCCTGGAGTCTTACTCTCGCTTCGGGATTCCAATAAAGTGATCCCAGTATATTTAGAAAATTCTGCCCGAAGCCCCACCGCTGTAGAATGTTGAATAAATAATTCCAAGAAACTGAGTTAAATGCCTTCTGTAAGTCTAAGGACAGCAAAAGACCCTCTTGTGTTTGCCCGCCATCCCACCCTGAGTGTAGCAAGGATATAATATCTATCGACCACCTTCTGACCTGATCTGGGCCCTGCCTGCCTGGGATAAACCCCACTTGGTCTTAATGAACATAGTGGCCAATGAAGTCTGCCAATCTATTTGCTAGGATTTTGGTCAAAATTTTCAAGTCCTTTTTAATCAGTGAGATAGGTCTATAATTGCCACCTACACTAGGGTCTTTCCCAGGTTTTGGAATCGCTACAATAAAAGCTGTATTGAGTGACTGGTCCAGGGAGGCACCTTCCCTCAGTGAGTTGAAGAATCGGGCTAGATATGGAGCTAGAGTGACGCCCAAGGATTTATAGTAAAGATTCGAGAACCCGTCAGGGCCTGGGGCTGACTTATTTTTTTAACTTCTTAATAACTTCTGCTACCTCTTCCATCAAGATCTGAGCTTCTAGCAGTCTTGTGTTTGTCTTCTAATTTGGGAATTGAGATCGAGTCTAGAAAACCCTCTAGTGTTTATCTGTGTGGCCTGCTCCTCTTCTGTGTATAACTTTTTGTAATAGTCATGGAACTCCTTCAGTATTTTCAGTGGGTTATTAGTGCTGGAGCCATCCAAAGTGGATTTTTGGAAGGGTATGGCATCTGTGCTTAGGGGAAAGGCCCGCCGCTAATGAGTCCATTTTATCTCTCATTTGATAAAATCTAGCCCCGCTCCATCTTATACTCCGCTTTTGTATTGCGTGCCAAATTTAGTGCCAAATGGGCCTCCTCTAGTTTAGAGGTAGGAGTGGAGACTGGGTCATTTTTGTGCAGTTTGCTGATATTGTGGAACTGGATTTCCAATCTGTCCAGGTCCGCTCTATGTTCCCTACGGATCTAAGATGTAATTTGTATAATTTTCCTCCTGATTGTGGCTTTATTGGCTGCCCATAGGGTGCCCGGGGAGACCTCAGGTGTATCGTTTATGGAGAAGTAAGCCTTTATAGCCTCCTCAATCTCAGCTAATCTGATGGGATCCCTTAACATAGATTCATTAAGTTTCCTAACTCTGGTTCCCTTGGCATTTGGGGGTCATTGGAGAGTTAAGGAGACCATAGAGTGATCTGACCATGCAGAATCCCAGATAAAGGATCTTTTTGCTAAGGGAATAAGGGGGGCAGAGGTAAATGTGATCTATTCTCGAGAAAGATTGGTGCGGGTTTGAGTAGTGCGAAAAATCCCTCGTCTTGGCATTAAGTTCTTGCCACACATCAAGCCTCTCTGGTGGAGGAGCTTGGCTATTTTGACGCTCTGCCTGGGCGAATTTTCTGGGCCCCTAGCGGGCGCTTTTTGTCACGGCCCGCATCAAATGCAATATTGAAGCCCCCCCCCCCCCCCCCCTCCATGACTATGTAGCCCTCCAGTAAGGGGTCGAGTTTCTTAAGCATAGCGTCAAAAAAACCTGGCCTGACCGCGATTAGGAGCGTAATAGGAAACCATAGAAGAGGTGTGGTTGTCCAGTGTCCCCTTAATCAAAATAAACCTGCCCTCCGGGTCCCTGTATGTCAAGTGAGGGGAAAGTTTGCAATTAAGCGAAAATAATATGGCCACCCCTTTGGATTTATTGTCCGCATTAGCTAGAAAGAAATTTGGGAACTTTGAATGTATAAATTTGGGGGAATATGACCTTGGGAAGTGGGTCTCTTGGAGTAGGGCAATGTCCGCTTTTTTGTTCAAATATTGAAGAATTTTCTGTCTTTTGACTTGCGAGTTCATACCCTGGGAGTTGTGGGAAACTATGAAGCTGTATGAATGGGTAAGTGTTGTCAGCCATGGAGCAGAGTGGGGGAAACACCGAACAACGCGGAATCTCTTACCCTTACGCTGTATGAGTGTGGGACTAAACTCCATCCCGTATTCACCGTTACTGTTGTCTGGATGGTGAGGAGGTGGGAGCACCCGGCCGGGCATCTAGAAAAAAAAAAAAAATGGATGAGAAAGAAGGAAAGGGATGTAGAAAGGGAAAAACTGAAACCAAGTGAAAGCAGCTGAAGTTTGGAGGAACCAATATCCTCCAGACGTTCCGGTTTGGTAGTAAGCACTTCTCCCTGAGAACTCCTGATCAAGAGAGATGTAAAATCCATGCCTCTTGATCAGGTGGAGATGCATTAGGACTGCTCCGTCCGGAGTGCCCTTGTCAAGTAACACATCTTACATCAAGGTAAATACAAAAACTGGTAACAAAACTTTAACAGCACTACTAGTAAAGTGACCGAGAGGGTGCTGTGCTGGGGGGGGTATTCCTGTACACCCCCAATCGTCCAAGGTCAGTCTGTCCATAGGTAGGGTCCGGAAACTCCGCAGCTGGGCTTTCCTATAGCTAACAATCCCTTAAGGATCTGAGTTTCCTCCAACTGAGTCTCAAAGGCTCCCAGAAGAGTGCGGTGAAGGAAAGGTAGATCATAACGTAGTTCCACAGGTCCTGAAGAAGGAAGAGCCTTCAGGCATTATAGCAATGAGTGTCTGGTAAGAATGGTGGAGTAGAGGATAAATCCTCTAGCCACATGTCATGGACAGTTGGGTAGACCCCCATTGTGGGGGATCATGTGTTCCTGTCTCGCCTCATGGGTTGAGCAGGTAATCGGGTGAACACAATTAACTCCCAGGATATCCAGGCAATGTGAAAGTCTCAAAATGGGTAGCTTGGGGGAGGAGAGAATCTCTGTCCGACATCAGCGTTGGGGGGAGGAAGGAATCAAAGTGTTAAAGCCAAGTCATTCCTTTGATCTTTTAGGTTTCGGCTTATGCCACAGCGGGCTCATAGGACTATTGGGCATTTGTCTCTTGGATGTGCTGGATAAGGAGCCTTGCGGGAGAGGGCCCGGGGTTTGTGAGATGATTCCCAGTTGTAAGAGGAGCTTTTCTCCATCTGCGAACCTGGAGAAGAAATTAGATTTATTCTTGTAGGTAAATTTTGAGGTTAAATGGAAACTGCCACCAGTACTTTAATGTCTTTCTGTGTCAGCCAGAAGGAGTGACTTCAGCGCCCTTCTTTTCTGTGTGGTGGTCGGAGAGATGTCTGCGAACACTTGTACAGCATGATCATGAATTGGTAGGTGTGAGGCAGCTCGTGCACTGTGCACGACCTCCTCTTTGATTGCGAAGTAGTGGGGTTTCACAACTATATCTCTCGGCAGACCGTCGGCACGTGGAGGGCTGAGAGCTCTGTGGGCCTTATCCAGCTCCAATTTAGACTGGGGGATGTCTGGTATAAGTTCCTGGATGAGGGAGCGTACTGCAGCATTGACATCTGTCATGGTTTCCGGGAGCCCCCTGATCCTAAAGTTGGTCCTGCGCGACCAGTTTTCAAGGGCGTCGATTTTAGAAAGGGCAGTCTCTCTAATTGGTCTTGTAGCTCCTGTATTCTGTCCGTATTCTGATTCATTCTGGAGATAGTACTTTCCAAGTGTGCTTCTATGGTTTCTATGCAGGTACCCAGGTGCTGGAGCTCTGCCTTAATATCCCCTGTGATTTTGGCCGCTGTTCGCGACAGGCCTGTGCTGAGTATCTCCCAAAAACTTAGAAAACATATTGGCTATGTCGGTGGGGAGAGGGACCTACTGTGGTAATTGGGCCTCCCTTGCCTGATATGCTGGAGCGCTTTCCTCCATAGGAGATAACCTGAGTGCCTCCATTGTGTGCCCTATAAGGGACTCTGTGGACGCTGGGGAGGCTGGTCCTGGCACAGCGTTATTCACGTGCCCCAGTGAGGGGGAGAGGAGAGAAGTCCGCCGTCTAGGTTTTAGAGCTGGAGCCTCGTGTGTCCCTTCCCTGGAGAGGAGCCATCGCCATCTTGGCTCCTCCGGCCGCATCCCCTGCTAGCTGGATCTGGGTGTCTAGCGACCTTTGGACCAGTCCCGCTGACATGGGGGGGGGGGGTGGCTCTGCTTACTGGCTCTCAGGATCTGCTGGTGTAGAGGGGATCCAGGCATGCTGTGTGCCTGTATGGGCGCCGGAACGAACAGGCAGTGCGGAGCTCCCGGTCTAAGCGGCAATGTTCGGAGCCTCCGTGCATGCATCTCAGAGCCTGTACAGTTTGACACCGTATCTGCCACACTTGCTGGGGACGTACTGTTTGAAAGCAAGATGGCCAGAAAATGTAACCAGGCACTCGTCCACTCACACAACTTGGCTGGGAATAAAATGTGCGGCGAACTGAGTGTTCAAGTGGTTCATGAGGGGGCTGAATCTTGTAGAGCCGGTCATATTCAGTGTCGCCCTGTGGACGACAGATTTCATTATCACTGGAGTGCATGAACCGCAAAATCTGCTTGTATCGTGTCCTGGCCATGCAAGCAGAGAACACGGGCATATGGTGGTGAATTGGGTGAGTGGGCCAATATGACCGCAACAAAAAAGTTTGTTTTGTGGTTTTTTTTTTTTTTTTTTTTTTTTTTTTTTCCAATACTCATGAGGAAGGAAAGGCCCTGGAAGGTCTTTAATTCTCTACCGTGATTGGTTTCCAGTCTCTGGCAAGTGTCAAATGGGGATTAGCAGTGATGAATTGACCAGCATATAAATTGCTTTGGTCCACTATAGATCTATAGAGCTCTTCCGTGAAATACAGTGAATAAAAATCGATGGCCATAAAATCAACTGTATTCACTGTGATTCTGGGTTGGCCAGTGAATGGGGGAAGTACGGGCGCTGAATCAGTGGGGTGTTGCCAATCAGGGTTAGCAAATTCAGCGGGAAGGGCACTATGGGTTCTGCGGGCCTCTGTTTGTGGCTGCAGGACACTACTTGTGCTAGCCACACCAGCTTGGACGGCACGTATGGGACTCTCCACATCACCACGTGTTACTGCAGTGCTGGTTTGTCTACGACCAGGGCTGGCGCCACCATAAGGCCGCTTGGGGGCGCCAGAGTGGTGGGGGCAGCAAAACCCCATAACAGCTTGAGCCCCTGCGAATCCTGGAGCCGAGCCAAGTGTCGGAGCAAGTTCCGGCACTTTGCTTCAGTCACTTGCCCAGCAGAGGCTCGCTGGAGTGGGCACCAGTGCCACCCGCCCTGTAGCCTGTGCGGGGTGTTTGGTGTCCCACACCACGCTGCCATCTCTGCTCTCCCCCCTCCACCGGCATCTCTGCCCGCCCACCGCCCGCCTTTCATAGAGCAAAGTCTCCTCCTCGGCTGTAATGTGTCACTAGAAACAGACTGGAGGAGCCGAGGAGGAGGAGAGGCATTGCTAGGCACGATCCGCGCTGATCTGAGGTCTGATCTTTACACAATACAGCAGATGAGACTTGTGGGGGGGAGGGGGGTTGCGTTGGGAGAGGGAACACAGCAGGAGGCCTACCTGGCACCCTGTACACTACCTGGCACCCTGTACACTACCTGGCACCCTGTTCACTGCTACCTGGCACCCTGTACACTGCTACCTGGCACCCTGTACACTGCTACCTGGCACCCTGTACACTGCTACCTTGCACCCTGTATACCGCTATCTGGGGCTCTTTATACCCTATCTGGTGATGCTGGGCTGTATACTCCTGCCACAAGGGGTTGAAACTATAAGGGGTGGGGCTTATGAGAAGTGGGAGGGGTCAAATGCAAGGTCTGGCGCGCCCCCCCATCCTAAAATTTCACCAGCTGACACTGTTCACATGCGTTCCAGGTGCAGTGCAATTTCAGCCCATTCATTTGAATGGGCTGAAACCATGCCAGGCCACACAGTTATAAAACACTCAGGAACCACATCACATGGTACTACTGTACCACACAATCCAGTGTAGGCAAACGCATTACATTTGCGACCTGCATTTGGGGTGTCATTAAGTTAACAGTTGACACCCTAGGCAGATCGCAACTGCAGTGCATTTTAAATACGGCGCAGAAAATGCACACAGAACGCGGGTTACCTGCTCTGCGTGCTGGTGTGAACCGGCTCTTAGTCTGGATTTTTGAGCTTTTGTTTAACCACACTCTTTAGCTACGTGCGCCGCAAGTCCCTCATTATGTTCAAAATTTGGAAGGAATGCAGGTGGGGGCACCAAAACGCATTTTCGCCTTTGTAGACCAAAATCCTTGCATCGGCCCTGTCTACGACCAGGATGTACTAGGCCGCTGGTGCTTGCCAGTTCACCAGGAGTAGCGGCACTAGTACTGGCTCTCTGCTCCATACAAGAGCCCTGTGGTTCATGCACCTCAACGACAGCAGAATGGAATCTGGTACGCCTGACCGTAGCAGGGACCACTCCGTCATCAGAGCTGACAGGGTGCTGCTGCTGTCTACTGGTTCATATGCTGAGCCTGATTCTGACAGTGGAGCTTCCCCATCGCTCTCATCTGTCATACTCAGCATAGCGTAGGCCTCTTCGCTAGTGTACGTGCGATTTTGACATTTTGGCCTTTCTAAATTTGTTGTAAGTTTTTTGTACACTAGCGTGACTCCCAGGCAAAAAAGCGCACCTGATTGTCAGAGCCTGTTTCAAATGCTACCAAAATCACTCAGATTTCTCAGGGATCGGGCGTGATCTCTGCGAACGCTGCAGCTATGTGCTCTGTGTTTCTATCTGTTGATCCTGCACTTGGGTGGGCTGGGCTGTGCGGAGGGGCTGAACGCAGGTGTTAGCAGGTATCTGTGCTGATCCCGCTAATGCTGTGCTTTTTACAACACTAATCTAGTGGGGACGCTAATGTATATCTGATCAAATACTACAAGAATATCGAACGCCTATCTAATATGTGTGTATGCGTGTCAGAGTACCTAACTGGCCCTGTCTGGTGTTTACGCTGACCCCAACGCATGCTAAAACCTAACTGTTATCACCGCCGGGCAATCGGGGGTTAAAACCTTTATATATCTCTCTATCTCCTGTGACACTTATACAGTGATCACAGGTGACGGGGCAATCAAGGGGTTAAAAACTGTTGGGAGGGGTTGGCAAGGGGGGGTATATATACCTACCTGGGCCTACTACTAACCTACCCTAATGCGGATTTAGTGTCACAAGTACAGCGATCGGTAAAAATCAGATCACTGCACTATAGGACACTGTGACAGGGGGTGACAGCAATGAAGGGGTTAACTGGGGAGGCGATCAAAGTGTGCCTAACTGTCCTGGTGTCAGTGTAGTGTTGTGCAACTCACTTTTTAGAAGCTCTCTTCCTCGCCGAAACCAAAAAGGGCTTCAGGGAGGAAGATGGGCTAACTTCCTCTGCCTCTGTTTATATTAGAGGCAGAGGTGCACTATGATTGGCCAGGACCGATTGGAAGGGCCAGGCCAAATATTATTGGCCTGGCTCTGTAGACTGATCGGTCCTCTATCGAATCCAACCGTAGTTCCCGCGTCATGAGCGCCTAAATTTCTATATGTACTTTCTAATGCCCCTGTATACATTAACTCACTAATAAATTACTTTCTGTGGGGATACAGGGCCACTAGGGTCTCCTTGTCTACTCTACAACTGCCTGTTCCTAAAGGGTTTGGCGTTTCCAGACCTCCATATGTATTATTTTGCTTCCCAATTAGTATATGTCCACTGGCGTATGTTCCCACAGATGAATAATGTGGCGGGGGAGGCAGCAGTGGCCTCTTCCTATGAAGCCTAGCTAAACTTCTTTTATAGAGGGGGAAGTACCCACATCAGGGGGCAGGACTATACTTAAAACAGCTAAAAAAATTATAAGGTTAAGCCTGAAACAAATCTCTGATTAAACTCTTATCCATGTCCCCTAATGCACCACTCTGGTTCAATCCTTGCCTATGTGAATTGCTTCGCCTGGAAGATGGTTATAGATGGTCAAGGTTTGGATTAAAATACCTTCACCAGCTGTTTGACGCGGGGAAACTTAAGTCCTTCACACAGGTATGGCGGGAGCTGGGTGTCCCTCCATGGGAATACCAAAATGAGATTGAAACATGCAATACAATGTCAGTTTGGGAATGAACCTATAGTACTGGAAAATACGACACTGGAAAAAACTGTTAAATCCAGAGCACTCTGAGCTGATCTCTAATTGTTATGGAATCTTAATGGAAGGTGAGAAAAAAATCTCAATAAAAATAAGACAAATGGCAGGAAATAATAACTGAATTAAGAGGAGCATTGGGAGGAAGTGCTTACTTCATATACAGTCAGTTATCTCAGCTAGAGATTACAACTAAGGTATCTGCACCACATGTACTATACTTCCCTCAGGTTATAGAAAATGGGAAGGAGAGAAAATTCCACTTGCCATAAATTGTAATGCATAACAACAAATAACACTGCGCTCACATGTCACTCTAACCAAAACATGTTTAAATAGCTCTCATACCACTCTGGCATGTAGAGGGTAGACTTGGGCAGAGGGAAAGAAAGTCCCAAGGAAGTCCATGGGCAAAGTCCGGAGGAGGTGTGCAATTCAAGGCAGCCGGCTAAACGGAGCAGGAAGACTCTGTAGACCAAGACATAAACAAGAGCCGATGCCCGTCACGCTGTTGGCTTCCAGCGCAAGCCGGGACACAAAGCCGATCACAGACCGTCCACACGCTCAGCACCACGTCACTTCCGGGTCACCCAACAGGAAATGCGCGCGTTTGGATCATTCATGATCCCTCATCAGGCAAGATAGAGGTCTGTGATCGGCTTTGTGTCCCGGCTTGCGCTGGAAGCCAACAGCGTGACGGGCATCGGCTTCCTCTCCACGCCTGCCTGCACACCACCTGGTGATCCACGGATGATCCCCGAAGGTCGCGTTCGGCCCTGTGTTTCGGCTAGTGTCTGGAGATAGAACGGACTACTCCCTAGTACTTACTAGGTTTGCGCGCGTAAAGGACAACCCACTGGGCCTTCACTGCACCACGACTCGCACACCTGCCAGACACTAGCCGAAACACAGGGCCGAACGCGACCTTCGGTTGTCGCACTGCCCGTAGCCGAGAACAAATACAGAACCAGATGTCTCAGAAGGACGAGGCAAATCGGCCGACGGAACTTAACGTGTGGAGGAGGCCTGAAACGGGTACCTGAAGGAACCCTGAAAGAAAGGGAGACGGGTTCAGATGGGAGATGTACGGTCTCACCATACTCTCGATAAATTTGTACAAAACCAATCTCACTGTACA
>BLSH010049604.1:37876-53965 GCA_018402905.1 Glandirana rugosa
GCTGGCAGCATGCAAGTTCACAACTTTCGCGGCGGTGTCTGCTAGCTAAGACGTACGTTGCCAGCACTCATGCACTCACGACCGTTGCATGCAGAATCGATCGTCTGTGGCGGCGCTTTCAACACTTGAACGTACGACGGTCGTTCGTGGGAGTTGTATGTGCAGACTAGAAAACTTGGTCGTGTCAACAAGCTCGCATACGACCGTTGAGTCGTGTGTAGAGCAGCTGTGTTCAACAAAGTTGTGCTAAACACGCATGCGCCAAGTCCACTTCAACTAACATGAAATTAGAAAGGAGCCCAAAAGGTGACGCTACTTCCTCATTATACGCTCGTTCGCGTCATCACGTTCGGCCGGCCGCAAGTTGTATGTACGACCGTCGTATGCATGTCAGTAGGCTACATACGACCGTCAACGTACGATTCAACACGGTCGTACGCGCGATCGTCCCGTGTGTACGAGGCTTTAGAGTACTCTGTTACCAGTCAAAAAGCCAGCTAAGCGGTCTCTCGTTAAGCCTCCGACTGCGGGTTCCTCTGGGTTTGCAGGACCTAGGCAGTTGCAACGGCCTCAAGGCCCTGAGTTTAGGGGAAAACAAGGCCCGGGGCAGAAGAGACCATGGGTCCAAAAATCCTCCAAGTCTAAGGCCAAACCTTCTCTGTGAAGGGACGCCCCCACTCACTCGAGTTGGGGGAAGGCTATTACTATTTGCAGGAGTGTGGCAGGACATCATCCTAGACAAATAGGCGGTATCCCTTGTGTCTCTAGGCTACAAGCTGGAATTTCGGGATTGGCCCCCTCAGAGGTTTCTGAGGGCAAGGATGCCTGCAGATCTGGTAAAAAAAAGATCAGTTACTCAAAGCATGAAGTCCTCTGACCCTGTAAGGTGTAATTGTGGAGGTAACAGCGGAAGAGTGTGGCACAGAGTTTTACTCAAACCTGTTTACTGTGCCAAGGCCAAATGGGCAAGTAAGACCCATTTTGGATCTCAAGGCCCTAAACCAGTTTCTGGTAGTACGGTCGTTTCAAATGGAGTCTATTCGGTCAGTGCTCGCCTCTCTGCAACAAGCAGACTTTCTACTATCGATAGACATCAAAGATGCATACTTGCATGTACCAATCTTTCCTCCTCACCGGAGGTTTTTACACTTTGCGATAGCTCAGCAGCACTACCAGTTTGTGGCGTTGCCATTTTTGGTATTGCAACAGCGCCCAGAGTTTTCACAAAGGTGCTGACCCCTGTGCTGGGGTTTTTGAGATCAAGAGGAGTATTGATCTCAGGTTACCTGGACGACCTCCTAATCAGGGATCAATCCAGGGAGAGGCTCAAGTCCAGTCTGGCCTTGACGGTCCAGGGACTAGAGAGCTTGGGTTGGATCATCAACCGGGTCAAGTCCTTGATGCCGGTACAATGCCTAGAACATCTGGGTCTCCAAATAGACACCAGACAGGGGGAAGGTTTTTTCTACCCCTCAGGAAGGTCAACAATCTCAAGAGCCTGGTAAGGCAGGTAAAAGATCAGACACCCTTCAATCCGACTCTGTATGAGTATGTTGGGCAAGATGATAGCCTCCTTCGAGGCTATACCTTATGGCCAATTTCATTCCAGAATAATTCAGAGGAACATTCTGGCAGAATGGAACAAGAGTTCAGTCTCTCGATTGCAGCATGACCTCGAACCCCAGGGCGTGGGCACAGTCTCAGTTGGTGGTTGGTTCACACAAACCTGACGCAGGGGAGGTCCTTTCTCACAGTTTTCTGGGAGATGGTCACCACAGACACCAGCCTTTCAGGTTGGGGAGCGGTCATGAGGGACCTCACAGTTCAGGGAAGCTGGTCTCCAGCAGAACAGAAACTTCCCATAAACATTTTGGAGCTGAGGGCCATTCGGCTAGCTCTAAGTCATTGGATGGTCAGGCTTCAAGGTCACCCAGTGAGGGTTCAGACAGACAATGCCACAGCAGTGGCTTATATCAACCACCAAGACGGCACCAGAAGCAAGGGGCACTCGGAAGTGAGCCTATTGCTCAAATGGGCAGAGCACCATGTGCCAAGGATCTCGGCGGTTTCTAGGAGAGGAAAATTGGAAGGCAGACTTTCTAAGCTGCCAGCAAGTCATGTCAGGGGAATGGCCCCTGCACGCCAAGGTTTTTCAACAATTATGCCGGCGTTGGAGAAAGAAGGTGGATCTGATGGCCTCTCTGTTCAAGGTCCAGCAGTTCAGTTCATATCCAGAGCAAGGGAGCCCTTTGCCATTGGGGTAGATGCTCTGGTGTTCCCTTCGGATCTGTTCTCTCTGGTGTATGCGTTTCCCCCGGTCATTCTACTCCCACATCTCTTACGCAGGATTCGGGAACAGACGCCAGCAGTCATACTGGTGGCTCCGGCATGGCAAAGGAAGGCTTGGTACCCGGAAATAGTCAGGATGGCAGTAGACTGTCCGTGGCGTCTACCAATGCGTCCGAATCTGTTATCCCAGGGACCGCTGTTTCACCCGAGTTTACCTATGCTAAATTTAACGGCGTGGCTATTGATGCCACAGTGCTAAGAGAAAGGGGAGTCTCAGGGGCAGCCTTATCTACCCTTATAAATGCAAGAAAGATTTCCACTAGGAGAATCTACTATAGGGTCTGGAAGACCTACATTGGTTGGTGTGAGGCCAAGAAATGGCACCCACGCAGATATGCTATCGGAAGGATTCTGGCCTTCCTTCAAACCGGAGTAGATTGAAAGCTAGCCTTGACTACTACCAAAGGACAAGTCTTGGCTTTATCTGTGTTTTTTCAGAGACCCCTGGCTACGCACTCTTTGGTCAAGACCTTTTCTTCAGGGGGTGGTACATGTGGTACCACCGATTACTTGTCCTTCCTGTCCTTGGGACTTGAATCTGGTATTATCGGTACTGCAAAGGCAACCTTTTGAGCCTTGGTCCTTTTTGCTGTGGAAGTTAGCCTTCCTGATCGCAGTTACATCAGCTAGGAGGGTTTCAGAGTTGGCAGCTCTCTTGTAGAGAACCGTACTTAAGGTTACACCAGGACAAGGTGGTCTTTTGGGCCCCTTCTGTCTTTTTTGCCAAAGGTGGTATCAGCTTTTCACCTCAACCAGGATATTGTGTTGCCCTTCTTTTTTCCGCATCCTACTTCTCTAGAGGAGAAACTGTTGCACTCTCTGGCTCTGGTTTGAGCGGTTAGGGTCTATCTTGAAAGGTCTGAAGACTTCAGGAAGACTGAGAAATTCTTTGTATTTCTGCAGGGCCCTAAGAAGGGTCAGGCGGCATCCAAGACAACTATTTCTCTTTGGATCCGGCAATTGATTACTTAGGCTTATGCTCTGAAGGGGAGAGCACCTCCCTTTCGGATAAGAGCTCACTCCACCTGGAGGGTTGGTACCTCCTGGGCATTCTGCCGTCAGATATCTGTGGCTCAGATGTGTAAGGCATCAACCTGGTCATCAGTACATACATTCACCAGGTTCTGCCAAGTGGATGTCAGGTCAGCTGACGAAGCATCCTTTGGGCGCAGTGTGCTAATCGCTACGATATGGGGAAACTTGTGTCTCCCTCCCCTCAGGTATTGCAATGGGACGTCCCAATGGTTCTATTATAGACTGCTCTGCATCCTGTGATGTCCGAGAAAGAAAATTTGGATTTTTTTTTATACAGACTTGCCTGTAAAATCCATTTCTTTCGAAGGACATCATGGGACACAGAGGTCCCTCCCCTCTGTCTTATGGAGTTCATGGCTTGCTACAAAACTGAGGTGCTCCCTGTATGGGAGGGGTTATATGGGAGATGGAACTTCTCGCTTCCTGTTTTCGTTCATCACCAGTGTCCATTCACCTATAGGTGGCGTATAACCCAATGGTTATAGTATTATTATAGCCTGCTCTGTGTCCCGTGATGTCCTTAGAAAGAAGTAGATTTTTGCAGGTAAGTCTGTATAAAAAATTAAATTTTTCGGCATCCTGCCGAAAGAAAAAAAATGCTGATGATTGCGCATGCGCAGTAGTGGTGGGCGCGTCGCTGCGTGACGTCGTGTTCCTCGTGGATAAGACGCTGGACTCGTGAGCACGTTCCCTGTGGTTGGACGCTAACAGTCAGGAGCATACAGGGCTGCAGCACATTCCCTGCGGGTGGACACTGATTTTAGGAGCTTGCTCTTCGTGGTTGAGACACTGACAGACACCGGAGCATACAGGGCTGCATTGGAGAGTGGGCACCATCCCTGGATGGCTTCTATTACTACTACTATTCGCCGGTGAGCATTGCTGGAGATATTTATTTCTTATTCCTCTCAAACTGACAATCCAACTGATTGCATGCATGCTATTTAGAAGAGATTCCGTAGTATACAGTGGATACGGAAAGTATTCAGACCCCCTTAAATTTTTCACTTTGTTATATGGTCCGAAGTATTCAGACCCTTTGCTCAGTATTTAGTAGAAGCACCCTTTTGATCTAATACAGCCATGAGTCTTTTTGGGAAAGATGCAACAAGTTTTTTTCACACCTGGATTTGGGGATCCTCTGCCATTCCTCCTTGCAGATCCTCTCCACCTTCTTGCAGATCCTCTCCATTCCTGTCAGGTTGGATGGTGAACGTCTGTGGACAGCCATTTTTAGGTCTCTCCAGAGATGCTCAATTGGGTTTAAGTCAGGGCTCTGGCTGGGCCATTCAAGAACAGTCACGGAGTTGTTGTGAAGCCACTCCTTCGTTATTTTAGCTGTGTGCTTAGATTCATTGTCTTGTTGGAAGGTCAACCTTCGGCCCAGTCTGAGGTCCTGAGCACTCTGGAGAAGGTTTTCATCCAGGATATCCCTGTACTTGGCCGCAATTATCTTTCCCTCGATTGCAACCGGTCGTCCTGTCCCTGCAGCTGAAAAACACCCCCACAGCATGATGCTGCCACCACCATGCTTCACTGTTGTGAGTGTATTGGACAGGTGATGAGCAGTGCCTAGTTTTCTCCACACATACCTCTTAGAATTAAGGTCAAAAAGTTCTATCTTGGTCTCCTCAGACGAGAGAATCTTATTTCTCACCATCTTTGAGTCCTTCAGGTGTTTTTTTAGCAAACTCCATGCGGGCTTTCATGTGTCTTGCACTGAGAGGCTTCCGTCGGGCCACTTTGCCATAAAGCCCCGACTGGTGGAGGGCTGCAGTGATGGTTGACTTTCTACAACTTTCTCCCATCTCCCGACTGCATCTCTGGAGCTCAGCCACAGTGATCTTTGGGTTCTTCTTTACCTCTCTCACCAAGGCTCTTCTCCCCTGATAGCTCAGTTTGGCCAGACTGCCAGCTCTAGGAAGGGTTCTGGTCGTCCCAAACGTCTTCCATTTAAGGATTATGGAAGCCACTATGCTCTTAGGAACTTTAAGTGCAGCAGAATTTTTTTGTAACTTTGGCCAGATCTGTGCCTTGCCACAATTCTGTCTCTGAGCTCTTAAGGCAGTTCCTTTGACCTCATGATTCTCATTTGCTCTGACATGCACTGTGAGCTGTAAGGTCTTGTATAGACAGGTGTGTGGCTTTCCTAGTCAAGTCCAATCAGTATAATCAAACACAGCTGGACTCGAAGGTGTAGAACCATCTCAAGGATGATCAGAAGAAATGGACAGCACCTGAGTTAAATATGAGTGTCACAGCAAAGGGTCTGAATACTTAGGACCATGTGATATTTCAGTTTCTTTTTTAATCTGCAAAAATGTCAACAATTCTGTGTTTTTCTGTCAATATGGGGTGATGTGTGTACATTGAGGGAAAAAATGAACTTACCGTATATACTCGAGTATAAGCCGACCCGAATATAAGCCGAGGCACCTAATTTTACCACAAAAAACTGGGAAAAGTTATTGACCCGAGTATAAGCCTAGGGTGGCAAATGCAGCAGCCAGAACACAGGGACAGGGAGCCAGGACACAGGTATTGTAGCCAGGACACAGGGATTTTATACAGGACACAGACTGTAGCCGGAACACAGGTATTGTAGCCAGGACACAGGGATTTTATACAGTACACAGACTGTAGCCAGAACACAGGTATTGTAGCCAGGACACAGGGATTTTATACAGTACACAGACTGTAGCCAGGACACAGGGATTTTATCCAGGACACAGACTGTAGCCAGAACACATAAGGGATGAGTAAGGTAGATTCACATTAAACAGAGCTGTGTTGCTTCTAAGAGCCGTTCTGTGCTGTGTAAGTGTTATTAAACACATTGGAATGCAAAGAATGCAGAGAGAGACTGCGGCTCTTCACGGAGATCAGGAGGTAGGCGGGATTAAACAGCTAACATCAGCTTGTCCCCCACCTCCCGACATCAAGCTGAGAATCTGACACCTCTCTCAGCATTCTCTGCATTCCAATGTGTTTAATCACACTTACAAAGCACAGAACGGCTCTTAGAAGCAGCACGGCTCTGTTTAATGTGAATCTACTCATCACCACAGACAATGACTCGAGTATAAGCCAAGGGGGGTCTTTTTCAGCACAAAAAATGTGCTGAAAAACTCTGCTTATACTCGAGTATATACGGTAAATAATTTTAGCAAATGGCTGCAATATAACAGAGTGAAAAATTTAAGGGGGTCTGAATACTTTCTGTACCCACTGTATGTATGTAACTAGTACTTACAATTAGTATTACTGCTGTTTAGAAAGAGATATACTATACAACTACAGCTTGTATCGATCTAACGCAATAAGTGCATGATTTTTTTAAACATGTCCTTGTAGTTGTAGATAGAACTAGTGAATATATCGAACATTTAGATTTACTACTAGTACTGTCTAACTACAAGGACATGTTTAAAAAAAAAAAAAAAAAAAAAAAAAAATCATTAACGTTCAGTAGTATCTAGTATGTGTTAGACCAGTGTTTCTCAACTCCAGTCCTCAAGGCACACAAACAGGTCATGTTTTCAGGATTTCTCTCAAATGAAATGGCTATAGCAATTACAAAGGCAGCGAAACTGATCAAAATCCAGAAAACATGTTGGTGCGCCTTGAGGACTGGAGTTAAGAAACACGTGCTGTGTTATACTATACATACTAGAGCCAGTATCTAGCTAAAATAAAAATGGCATGCAATCAAATCAAATGTCATATATAAAGATTATTTATTCTTTGGTACAAGATGCAGTGTGCAGATACTACCTTGCATGACAAGAGAGCTGCACTGTTAAAAAAGAAATGTTTGTTTAGGGGTTTTTTTTTTGCTAGCTTTTTGGAGTTTAGTTTTAAAATTTGATTTTAGTCATTTTGTATTCCCCCTCAGATTCGACGCCCCTGACCCCTATAGATCATTCTATGCTGTTGTTCTGCGCTACCAGGCAAGGTGGACCATGTCTGCAGTGTGCAAATTTGGGGTCTTCATCAGAAATTTTAAAATGTTTCCAAACTGCTGTCTTTGCTCAGCAAAAATTTCAAGAGTGGGTACAGTTCCAAGGCATTTTTCAACAGGTTTAGCGGTGCCACAATAACTGCAGCTACCCAACAGCTGGAGATTTATTTAGCTGAACAGCCTATCGCCAGAAGCGACAATCACCTTGAGTACTGGTGCATGAAGGAAAAACGTTTTCCACTGCTTGCACAGATTGCATGCAGATATTTATCTGCCCCAAGCACCAGTACAGAGAGTGAGAGACTATTCAGTTTAGCATCTCATGTTCTTGATGAGAAGAGGAACAGTCTCTCCTGTGAGAAAGCTGAACAGCTTTTGTTGTTAAAGCAAAATCTGCCACTTTTACTGAAACGGAAATGGTTAACTTTAACTAGTATCTATTTCAGTTTCAGAAATTAAACAGTAGCACAGTCCAATTTGGAATTGTAGAAAGACACTGACTGTAGTTGTTGTGCCACTTTTGCACTAATGGAATGTAAAGTTGAAACCTCAAACTTTATATAAATTAACAGAATAGAGAGGGTAGTAGTAAGACCGTCCCTTTTGCTATATTCTTATTCTTGCTTGTTTTTTACTAGTTCTACAGGTTTTTGGCACTAGTTTTCAATTTAAGAGAACTCCAGATTTTGAACTGAGCGCCGCTTCTGTAGACTAGACTGACTGTAAAATAGTCTGTGTTCTGGGAAGTCTCAGCTCCACTCATACCCAGAACACAGTGCGGTACGGGTATACTCTATGTATGTATGTATGTATGTATGTATGTATGTAGATGGCCGCAGCTACATACATACAGTTTTATCACACATGCAGAGGGCTGACCGCCCAGACTATTGCCCATATTTTTTCACTGCGGTCTTCACTGGACATGCCTTTCCTTATGAGTTATGACTAGGGAAGTCAGTGGATACACTTAAATAAAACAAGACCGAGCGTGCACCAGCCTAGTGCATTATCTAAAAAAAAAAAAAAACATCTCTTTGGTAATAATAAAATTAAAAAATGACCGGTGGTGGTTAGAGCTGCACGATTCTGGGCAAAATGAGAATCACAATTTTTTTTGCTTCAAATAAAGATCACGATTCTCGCGGCCTAACATCTTACATATACAAAAAAATTGGGCTGACAGCACTGTTTAGTTTTTTGAAAGGGTCATTTTCCCAAATAAATTGTGTTTGAAAGACCGCTGCGCAAATACCGTGTGACATAAAATATTGCAACAACCGCCATCTTATTCTCTAGAGTCTCTGCTACAAAATATATATGTTTGGGGGCTCCAAGTCATTTTCTAGCACAAAATAATGGATTTTTATTTGTAAGCAGCAGAAAAGATTCAGTCTTTAAATGGTTAAACTAAACTTCTATACAGGAAGTTCATTCAGAGTGCATTCCTTTGAAGTAAATTACTTTGTATCTCTTCTAGTGTCTTTATCAGCATGACTCAGAACTTGGCTCTCTGCCCAGACTTTGCAGTCTCCGCAGAGACTCAAGTCGCTCCGACTTAGAAAAGACTTCAGGCGACTTGCATTGATGGACTTTTATTAGTCAAGTCGCGCTGAGTCGCCCCGCAAGTCGGACCCCATTAACTGCTCTAAAAATTGTGGTAATGCCTGATTGATATCGCAGGGGTGGATCGAGATTGCGATTTTAATACAATTAATCGTGCAGCTCTAGTGGTGGTATACTATAGAACAACCAATAGGTGTAATCAGTTCAAGTTTTAACACTGCGTTGTTAGCCTGTTAGGTTTTCCTTCCAGTTGTCCCATTATGTGATGTGATAATAATGTATGTCGTGGCCTATAAGCTGATGTTTTACTTTGACAACAAGCTTTGTTGATGCACCTGACAGTTGTACTAGCCCGTGCACCCTGTCTTGTTTTACGTTTCTTCTATTTTTGAACAATAAATCGTGAAAAAAAATGTCTACAGTGTATAGACTTAGTCCTTGCAATGTGCTTCAAGTTGGCATTTTATATTATGCCTGTTTTTTGTTTTGTTTTTTTTATTGTACAACATATGTACTGCAAGTTTATTATTAAATGTATTTCATGTATTTTTTCTGTGTCATGTGGGTAACTTACTTCACTTTATTAAAGTACTTGCTTTACGTTACTGGATTGTATTTTTTTTATTCATTAACTTCAATGGTAATAAGTAAAATATAGTAATACAATTCTAATAATCTATATCAAAAAAGAAAACGCTTATTATTTAATGACAGGGTTTTTTGTTTTGTTTTTTTTTTTGTTTTTTTTTTTTTAAATAAGTAATTTTTCTTATAAAAAAATGACGTTTTCGGCCTAGTGCATCCTTCATTTTTGGTATCTGTTTCGGCACCAAAATTTCCATTCGGTGCATCACTACTAAAAGTAGAAAAATATGAGGACCTCAAAATTTGAATATTTTAATATAGTACAATATTTGACGTAGGCATTTTCATGCATATATATTAACAAATCAAAGCATATACCAAAGTGGTCCCGCCAGTAAAATTGTGAGACTCAAAACCAACAAGGGATAAAAAGGCAATTGAATAGGCTAGACTCAAAGCGACCTCAAGGACTCAGTGGTGCTGCTGATCATAGAAAGGGAACTTTTTGTAGCCTTCACCTAAACCATAGTGTAGAACAGTCTCTTGTTTTCAGGTTATTTGAGAGGAGTTTTGAGGCCCCCAGGTTGCCACTCTTCAGAGGAAAGTCAAAGAGAACAACTTGCAATTGGCCACCTCAAATACCTTCTCTCGTGATTGGATGCACCTGTCTATGAAGTTCAAGGATTACTGAGCTCACCAAACCAATTGTGTGTTCCAATTAATCAGTGCTAAGTAGTTACAGGTATTCAAATCAGCAAAATGACAAGGGTGCCCTTGCACCTGTCCAATTTCGTTTTGATGCATATTGCGCATTTTCTGTTTATCCAATAAACCATTTCACTACTGAAATATTACTGTGTTCTTCAGTTATTTGATAGATCAAAATGAACTTGCTGATCAAAACACCCAAATATTTATAAATTGCAATCATGGAAATTGTCAGTTTCCTAAACTATTGCATACAACTGTAGATTGTGGTGTCTCGTGATAAAATATTTTTGGTTGTAAGAAACTGGTTGTTTTCAATGTTTTAGGGGCAATTTTTAGGTCCAATGCGAATTTCCTTTGTACACCTTGTGGACCCTACCAGTTTACTCCTAAAAGCCCAATTCCTTTAAATTCTTTTTCTAAAAGGCAAAGTAATGTTTTTCTCTTTTTAACCTCTGGTTTATATGCGTTTGCCAGTAGGTATGCAAAATTTAAATTTGATTTATAGGTTCCAAGATGTCTTTGTGCGACTTCAACTGATGAGGGGTACTGCTGGTCATACGGACACCCAGGGCACCCTTGTACCAGCGTCATGTCCAAGTCCCTCCGATGACTTCAGACGCCGGGGCTGAAGGGAAATAAAAGCGGCACATTGCCACCATTGCAGTCTGGCTGAGACACTGTAGAGTCTATCGAGTCTCTGCTCTCCCTCTCTGTGAATTCATATACAGCGTACTCTATTCTGAGGTTAGTACCCCTATTAGAATTATGTTATTGAGGATTATGGGACTTTTCCATGAATTGTGATATTCACTTGCCATATGCCGCTCCTTGGTCCTATCCCATGGATCTATAGGGGAGACATTGGCAGACCTCCCTCTAACATTTAACCCCTATATGGGATTTCAATATTTGTTTGAAACTTACTGTGGTGGTGTATGTTATTTTATTATCACTACCCCAGCAAATCCTTTTTTACTGAGCATTTTCCAAATACTTTGAACTGATTAACAGGATGACTGTTCCTACTCAGGGGGAAGATGGTACGCTGCCTATTGTATGAAACCACCAACTTTCGAACTTCCAACATTTTCGAGAGCCCACTATTGTGGGTGTTTGTGGGGAGGCTCCTACTGATTTTGGCACATCACCCTGATTCTTTGTCTCCTTTTGGGTGACGAGGTCTACTCGATCCTATTTTTGAAATGCACCGCTTGTCAAATCGGGTAATCTTTAATTTTATAGCAGTGCACCGAATGGAAATTTTGGTAGCGAAACCGAAAATGCACTAAGTCGAAAACCGAAAATGAGTGTTTTTTATTTTTTGATTTTTTTTCTCCCCAAATCAGTAGACCGCCAGTATAAAAACATATTCAGCTTAGTGTTAATACCGCCATCTGGCTTAGTCACATCATTGTGGTGTTTTTACTATCTCTTTATTTCTTTATTGTTATCCCATTCAGGTAAAAGAACCAACTTACATTTCTTACATTTTAAGGGTAGGAAAGAGAAAAGGGAAAAACCCCACCCTATCTCCTTCCCCCTGTAATGAACCGATCCCTTTTTCTAACGCCCCCCTAGAACACCCTCCCCCTTGGTCTCCCATATCTTTTTTTACTTGTTCTGTGCGGTTTCTTTGTTACCTTTAGCGCCAGATATTCCTTCGGGGGGTTTTTTTTTTTTTTTTTTTTTAATCTCACCCATTTTCCCAACCTTTCCTCTATTTCTTCCATTTCGGTACTTTTTAACCGCTTACCGTCCGCCTGCCGTCAAATGACGGCGGAGCGGCTCTCGTTCCGGGTGGATGTCATATGACGTCGCCCCTTTAAGCCGGGATTGCGCGCGATCGGGCACGCACATCCCGGCTCTGTCGGTGTCGGCGTGTCCCCAGGACACGCCGCGTCACCGACGGTGGTGAACAGCCATTGGGCATGGCTGTTTACCATGTGATCGACCGTGACGATGCGCGCGATCAGGAGCGCGCTGCACGTGCGTGTCGGTGGCGGCGTGTTCCTAGGGAACACTGCGTGTCACCAACACAGGTATCAGCCTCCAGCAGGCGGCTGATACCTTGTGATCGGCTGTGATCTACTTTACAGCCGATCACTTCCAATGTAAACAGAGCGGTAACTCACTGTTACCAGCTCTTCTCGCCTCACACAGTGTCCAGTGAGGAGAGAAGAGCTGGGATCAGTGAGTTACTGATCTGTATAGTAAAAGCACACTGACACATCCCCCCCCCTGCCCCCCCAATGCACCTGTCACCCCATATGCCCCCATAAAGTGCACCTGTCATAAAGTACACTTGTCATAAAGTGTACTTGTCACCCGTCAGTGACCGTGGTGTGTCACCCGTCGTCCATCAGTGACCGTGGCGTGTCATCCATCAGTGACCGTGGCGTGTCACCCGTCCATCAGTGACCGTGGCGTGTCACCCGTCGCCCATCAGCGATCGTGGCTTGTCACCCAACAACCATCAGTGACCGTGGCGTGTCACCCATCAGTTACCGTGGTGTGTCAACCGGCACATCAGTGGCCTGTCACCCAGCACTGACGTAGCCTGTCACTCATCACTGACCATGGCCGTCACCCATCAGTAACCACCGCCAGTCACCCGTGGCCTGTCACCCGTCACCCATCAGTGACCACCGCCAGTCACCCGTCACCCATCAGTGACCGCCGCCAGTCACCCGTCACCCATCAGTGGCCACCGCCAGTCACCCGTCACCCATCAGTGGCCACCGCCAGTCACCCGTCACCCATCAGTGGCCACCGCCAGTCACCCATCAGTGGCCACCGCCAGTCACCCATCAGTGGCCACCGCCAGTCACCCATCAGTGGCCACCGCCAGTCACCCATCAGTGGCCACCGCCAGTCACCCATCAGTGGCCACCGCCCGTCACCCATCAGTGGCCACCGCCAGTCACCCGTCACCCATCAGTGGCCACCGCCAGTCACCCGTCACCCATCAGTGGCCACCGCCAGTCACCCATCAGTGACCACCACCAGTCAGCCGTCACCCATCAGGGACCACCGCAACTCACCCGTCACCCATCAGTGACCACCAGACACCCATCACCCATCAGTGACCACCAGGCACCCATCACCCATCAGTGACCACCAGGCACCCATCAGTGACCACCACCAGACAGTCGTCACCAATCAGTGACTACCGCCAGACACCTGTCACCCATCGGTGACTACCGCCAGTCACCTGTCAGTGACCGTCACACCCATGAGTAAACCTCACCTGTAAGTCTCACACATTTGGCATCGCCATACACGGGGGGAGTAGTAGAATGTATTTTGTGGGGTTATTTTTTCTATGTACATGCTATGTGTTGGAAATATCTTATAAATGGACAACTTTGTGTAAAATTAAAAGCGTGTTTTTCATTTTTTTTTACCCCACATTTTCCAAAAACTACTGGAAAAAAACGAACCGTTCAAAAGACTCATTATGGCTCATAGATTATTAGTTGGGGTGTTTGCTTTCCAGAATGGGGTCATTTTGTGGGCAATTCCATTGTCCTGGTGCTCCAGGGCCTTAAAAAATGTGATAGGTCGTCATGACATTAGATGTGTAATTTATGTCCCTAGAATACCTGACGGCACTCCCTGCATGTTGAGCCTCTGCATGTGGCCAGGCTGTGAAAAAGTCTGACATGTGGTATCTCCATACTCAGGAGGAGTAGCAGAATGTGTTTTTTGGGGTGTAATTTGTGGTATGCATATGCTGGGTGTGAGAAATAACCTGTTCCATTGACAATTTTGTGGGAAAAAAAAAGAAAAGGAAAAAAAAAATCTTAATTTCTCCTATCGTTCACTGACAGACACAGCTCACCATTACGTGTGGGTTTATGCTGGTTCCACTAGGAGTTAACTAGGCAGGGAAAAGAAACAGCTGACCCCTCCCATGGGGCCGTCCCCTCTTCCCAGTTAAACCCCCTCTATGGAATAGCTCACCAGTCTAAATGCCTAGTTTGCAAGGAGTTGACCTGGCTTCCCTTTAGGGGAATTGCGGTCCTGTTTGTGACCATTTCTTTTTAATTTAATTTTATTTTATTAACCTTCTCTTCAATCAAGTGATCTACTATCAAGAGGCCGGTCGGGGCATAGAGAGTCCATGGGCTCTGTACTTTCCCCGACCTGGCCAACTGTTGCGAGCCAGTCCCGGCGTATGGGGACCCGCCGCATAGTGCCCGTTCCGTGCGGGTGGCCTGGGGTGATCCCCGCCTGCGCCCAGCCCGGATGCGATTTGGTAGGGCGAATTCTGGCCTGCTACCCACAGCGCTCGCGGAGTGGTGAGTGAGTTCCGCCCCTCCCCCCTTTCCAGGGGCAGAAAGGGGACCACCGTAAAAAAAAAACAAAAACATTTTTCCTATTTGTCGGGGTAGCCGCCGGCAGGCTCCTGCCCCCCCTTTTCCGCACCCCCCCTCTATCCCCGCACCGCACCCTGTCCACCTGCGCCATCGTTTTTTGTTTCGCCGCCATGCGGCGGGCCGCCGCCATGTTGCCGTAGCCGCAGACATTTCTGGTCTATGGGGCTTTCCCTCTAGTGCTCGGAGCGGCCATTTGTAGTACTGCAAGTCTGTTCAGGGGATTTCTGCCTCTAGTGTCTAACGGCGGCCATTTTGACCATATGTCTATGCAATAACGTGCATACAACACTTCCTTTTCTCTCTGGAGCGGTGGTGATCGGACAGCGCAGCTCTCTGGGTCCTCTGGTATCCCTGGCACAAAAACAGCAAGTAACAGCTGGGCTCCCCTGTGGGTGTGGTGGCGGTGGGTGCAGTCCCCCTTTTCCCTGGGGCTCTGTGGGGTGGTGCTGTACGGTAGTGTGGGGGTACCTCATCCTCTGTTGTGCCACAGGTGTCACTGAGAGGGGTCTGGGGGCATAAGGCAATGGCAGATCTCACTGCTGGACCTACTGACCTACTGAGGAGGCTTCAGTGCCGGCGCAATCTGCGCAAGGGGAATTTTTGGACCAGCTACGGGCGGTTTTTAGTGAATTTCTCCCCCGGGAAGGAGGTCGCCCAGCGGGCTTCCAAGAAGCACCCCCTTCCCACCCACCGATAGCTCGCCTTAGTAAGGCGATGACTATCCCTTTTTGGAGGGGTCTCCCTCCAAGGACCCCGCTGATAGGAAAACAGAGGCACTTTTAAAGTTGCTCTTCCTGAGGGCAGGTTCTGCCGTGCGGCCAGCCCTGGCGGCTCAACACCTATCTGAGCGTATGGAGGAGCTCAAGTCCGACCAGGAATGCGGCCGCCTGATGGATGCGCCACAGAGGGCAGAGTTCTTGCTCCAAGGGTTCAAGTACCTTTGTGATGCGGCAGTTGATTTACTGCCTATGTTATCCAAGATAGCGATTTTTACTGTTATCCTCAGAAGGATACTCCTGGTTGCGTTCTTGGTCTGGCGACCATGCTTCCAAAAAATGTCTTACTGACCTCCCCTTTCAGGGTAGTCGTCTATTTGGTCCACGTTTGGATGAGATCATTAAAGATTTTACAGGAGGTAAGAGTACCTTTCTGCCGGTGCCGAGGCGCGAGTTTCGCCGTTGACAGGGGCCGCCTCCCTCTGGGCAAAAAAGGTTTTTTCGTGCCCGAGAGCTCCAGGAAAAGGGACCCGTCCCGGTAAGGTCGCTACTGGGGCCGGTAAGCGACAGTGGCAGCGCAAAACCGAAAAGGCGGAAGACAAGCCTTCCTCAGCTTGATGGGTTGCCCCACCCGAGTTTCGGGTGGGGGGACGTCTTCTGGGGTTCGCAGAACGGTGGCTGGCTCACATTCCCGATCGTTGGGTCCGGGAAGTGGTGTCCGCCGGGTACAGGATAGAGTTCAACACAATTACTAGAGTAGGTTTGCACCTGGTTTATCTGCTGATGG
>BLSH010049604.1:53975-76755 GCA_018402905.1 Glandirana rugosa
TCCGCCGGGTACAGGATAGAGTTCAACACTCTACCCCCAGACAGGTTCTTCCCATCAAACTTGGGACTCCCACAGGATCGCCGGGAGGCCCTTTTCGGGGCTGTTCAAGCACTTTCAGACCAGGGGGTAATTGTGCCAGTACCTCTAGCAGAAAGGTTTCGAGGTTTCTATTCGAATCTGTTCGTGGTCCCCAAAAGGGGGGGGGGGTTCGGCCAGTGCTAGACCTAAAGGCCCTGAACCGGTATGTCAGAACGCGGAAATTCCGGATGGAATCTATTCGCTTGGTTGTGGCTGCCCTTCGTCAGGGGGAGTTGCTGGCGTCTCTGGACATCAGGGATGCGTACCTCCCATGTACCCATTTGTCCACGGCATCAACGCTTCCTGCGATTCGCAGTGGGAGACCTTCACTTTCAATTCATGGCACTCCCTTAACGTCTGGCCTCAGCACCCCGAGTTTTCACAAAACTGCTTGCCCCGGTGTTAGCGTTGCTACGACAGAGGGGCATTGCGGTGGTAGCCTACCTAGACGATCTGCTCCTGCGAGCGGAATCCGCCCTTGGCTCTGGAGGAAAATGTGAGGATCACAATGACCTCGCTGCAGGATTTCGACTGGTTATTCAACCTGCAGAAGTCTCCGGTATCGCCAACCAATCGCTTGGAGTACCTGGGTCTGATTTTGGACACAGCGCAGGCGAAGGTGTTCCTCCCCCCAGCCAAGCTGCAGTCTCTGCAGTCAGCAGTGCGAACTGTTCTGTCGCAACGTCGGTCCTCATTACGATTCTGTATGCGGGTACTGGGGCTCATGGTATCGTCTTTCAAGGCGATACCATTTGCCCAGAGTCACACTCGTCTGCTTCAGCGAGCAATTCTGGCTCGGTAGGACAGGTCGCCTCGGTCCTTGGATCTTCTGATTCGCCTGGGCTCTCAGGCAAGGGCGTCTCTGACCTAGTGGCTTTGAGACTCGGTCCTGACTCAGGGGAAGTATTTTCTGCCCCTCCAGTGGGTGATTATCACCACGGATGCCAGTCTTTCAGGCTGGGGAGGGGTCCTGGGACAGCTGTCTGCCCATGGCCGTTGGTCGGCACAGGAGGCCCGCCTCCCCATCAATGTACTGGAACTAAGGGCAATCAGATTGTGCATATCTCACTGGATAGTGAGATTGCAGGACCGTCCGGTCCGAATTCAGTCGGACAATGCCACAGCAGTGGCATATGAACCATCAGGGCAGCACGAGAAGTCCAGCAGCTGCTGCGGAGGCAGCTCTGATACTGCGTTGGGCAGAACGTCCCGTTCCGGCAATCTCTGCCATTTACATTCCAGGGGTGGAGAACTGGCAGGTGGATTTTCTCAGTCGCCAGACCTTGGACCAGGGAGAGTGGTCCCTCCACCCGGAGGTGTTCAACCAGATTTGCCGCAGATGGGGGACATTGGACGTGGATCTCATGGCGTCCCGGTTCAGTCAAGGTGGAGACCTTTGTGTCCAGAACCAAGGATCCGCTGGCGGTGGCCACGGACGCTCTGGTGGCCCCCTGGGGTTATCAACTTCTGTATGCCTTCCCTCCGATAAAACTACTGCCGCGACTGATCCACAGGATAGTATCGGAGGGAATGCCAATAATCCTGATGGCTCCGGATTGGCCTCGGCGCACCTGGTACGCCGACGTGGTGCAAATGGTGGCAGACGCTCCTTGGCGGCTTCCGCTGAGAGACGATCTTCTGTCTCAGGGGCCCATCTTGCACCCTGCTTTACCCTCGCTGGCTTTGACGGCTTGGCTATTGAGTTCCAGGTGCTAAGAGACAGGGGAGTCGCTGAATCAGTGATTCCTACTTTGTTGAAGGCTCGCAAGTGCACCTCTCGCAAGATTTACCACCGCGCCTGGAAGGCTTATATAGCTTGGTGCGAGGCGGAGGGTCATAACCCTCGCTCTTATGTAGTATCAAGGGTCCTGACCTTATTGCAACAGGGCCTGAACAAAAATCTGGCTTTGAGTACTCTTTAGGGCCAGATATCGGCTCTGGCAGTTCTTTTTCAGAGACCTTTGGCATCACATTCCTTGATTCGTACCTTTGTAAAAGGTGTACGACATGTGGTGCCTCGGGTGAAGGTTCCGTTGGCACCTTGGGATCTAAATTTGGTGCTTTCTGTACTTCAGAAACCGCCTTAGGAGAAAATCAGGGAGATTTCCTTACAACTGCTTTCGCAGAAGGTGGCCTTTTTAGTGTCCATCACCTCTGCCAGACGGGTGTCTGAATTAGCAGCAGTCTTGTGCAAGTCTCCCTACCTAGTCCTGCATAAGGATAAGGCGGTCTTGCGACCCTCGCTGCCTTTTCTTCCAAAAGTGGTTTCTTCTTTTCACATTAATGAAGATATTGTTCTTCCTTCATTGTGTCCTGGTCCATCGCATCCAAAGGAAATTGATTTACATGCCTTGGATGTAGTGAGGGCCTTAAAAGTGTATTTGTCTGCTACAGCTTCTTTTCGAAAAGCTGATGCTCTGTTTGTGTTGCCTGAGGGTCCACGCAAAGGTTTGGCGGCCTCCTCGACTACGATTTCTCGTTGGGTCAGACAGATCGTGACCCATGCATATTCTGTCAGGGGCAAGGTCCCCCCTTTTCCGATCACGGCTCATTCTACCTGGGCTGTTAGCACTTCCTGGGCTTTTAGACACCAGGCCTCGGTGTCACAGGTGTGCAAGGCGGCCACTTGGACCTCGGTTCACACTTTCACTAAGTTTTACAAAGTTGATGTGTTTGCATCTTCGGATGCTGCTTTTGGCCGCAAAGTTTTGCAGGCGGCAGTGTAGGCGCGTCTGGCGCCTCCTTAGAGGTTCTGTTGGGTACTGTTGTTAGCGTTTGCCCACCCCTCTTCTTTTTTACACAGCTTGGGGACATCCCCACACGTAATGATGAGCTGCGTCTTTCAGTGAATGATAGAAGAAAAAGGGATTTTATTAAAAACTTACTGTTAAATCCTTTTCTCCGAGTTCACTGACAGACGCAGCACCCACCCCTCGGTGCTCTGTGTTTGTACGGCTTGTGTACGAACTGGTGAGCTATTCCATAGAGGGGGTTTATCTGGGAAGAGGGGACGGCCCCATGGGAGGGGTCAGCTGTTTCTTTTCCCTGCCTAGTTAACTCCTAGTGGAACCAGCATAAACCCACACGTAATGGTGAGCTGCGTCTGTTAGTGAACTCGGAGAAAAGGATTTTACGGTAAGTTTTTAATAAAATCCTTTTTTTGCAAAGAATTGTGGGAAAAAATTACAACTTCAAAAAATTCACCATGCCACTTACTAAATACCTTGGAATGTCTACTTTCCAAAAAGGGGCCATTTTGGGGGGTATTTGTACTTTCCTGGCTTGTTAGGGTCTCGAGAAATGAGATAGGCCGTCAGTATATCAGGTGTGATCAATTTTCAATGATTGGCACCATAGCTTGTGGATTCTATAACTTTCACAAGGACCAAATAATATACACTTATTTGGGTTATTTTTACCAAAGATGGGTAGCAGTATAAGTTTTGGCCAAAATTTACAAAGAAAAATTACTAATTTGCTAAATTTTATGACAGAAACAAAGAAAAAGGCATTTTTTCAAAAAAATTTCAATCTTTTTTTATTTATAGCACAAAAAATAAAAAAAACCCTAGTGATTAGATACCACCAAAAGAAAGCTCTATTTGTGTGAAAAAAGGGACGCAAATTTCATATGGGTACAATGTTGCATGATTTGCATTGTCATTCAAAGTGTGATAGTGCTGAAAGCTGAAAAATGGCCTGGACAGGAAGGGGGTTTTCGTGCCCAGTACTGATGTGGTTAAATACACCATGTTGGCTGTCTCCATCCACCGTATTACACCATTCTATTAATGGGGGACACTCCGTTTTTTGCCAATATTTAGGTATTAACCCCTTTGCTGCATTTAGAAGGTCCGGTACTATTGTGTTTATATATTGTCTGATGGGTTCTTTCCCTCCATGAAAAAGACATATCCATGGGTCCAATATGATCTCTACTTCCATTATTATTTTTATTAACTCGATTACCCTACCCCAGTACCCTTTAATAGTGGGACATTCCCACCATAAATGTGGCATTGTCCCCTTCATTTTACATCCTCACCAGCAGAATGTAGACTTCTCCTTCAAAATCTTACCACTCTGTCAGGCGTTAAGTACCACTGCGAAAGACACTAGTAGTTAATTTCCCACATTTTACTGTCCGTTGCAGTTTTGTATGCTAGAATCATTTTTTTTCCACCGTTGACCCTCCACCCGTGCACCTAAATCTTCCTCCCATCTATCTATGTATGGAGGTCGCTCCTCTTCTCCGAGTGCCATCAGCACCTTATACATTCCCGAGACCCCTCCTTTAGTTTTTTTGGTTGTACAGATTTTTTCCATTAATGAGAATTCCTTCTCTGATCTCAATGGGTGTGGGAGGGAAATGTTTCAATTGGAGATACCTCCATGCATTGATATTACAAAACATCCCACTTAGTCTCAATTCTTCTAGTGTCCCCATTCTTCCCTTAATATGTCTTTTAATTTTAGTGAGTCCTCTTTAATCCATTTACCAAACCACTCCTCTTTCCTTGGTGCAAAATAACTAGTTCCACATATTGGAGTGAGTGGGGAATTATATTTCCATTTCCCCTTTGAAAGGGTGCTATCCCCAGCTTTAGGACCAGAGCACTTTTTGCGATTTGGCACTGCGTTGCTTTAACTGACATGTGACGTTGCACCCAAATGAAATTTGTGTCTTTTTTTCCCCCACAAATAGAGCTTTCTTTTGGTGGTATTTAATCGCCTCTGCATCATTTCTGATCGCTGCTATAAACAAAAGAGCGACCATTTTGCCAAAAAAACCCAAATTTCTTACTTTTTGCTAAAATTCAAATAAAAAAAAAAATATATTAAAAAAATAATTTTTTTCACCGGTTTTGGCCGATTTATATTGTTCCTCATATTTGTGATAAAAAAAAAATCACCAGCTGCGTTTATTGATTGGTTTGCGCAAAAGTGGCCGCGTTTACGGATAATTCATTTCTGGGGTTTTTTATTTTTTTTACTAGTAATGGTGGCGATGTGCATGGTGTGTGTTGTTGGTTTTTTTTTTTTTTTTTTTTGTGGTACTGCCATATTGCAGCGGACATTTTTGACACTTTTTTTTTTGGGACCAATGACATTTATTCTGCGATCAGAAATTTAAATGTCCACTGATTACTGTATAAATGTCATTGGCAGTGAAGGGGTTAACCTGCAGTGGCAGAGCTAGGGGTTAACTGTGTTCCCTGGGTGTGTTCTTACTGTGGGGGGTTGGGCTACCATGGGCATGAGAGATCTAACTGATCCCAGTGACAGGGATCAGTAGATCACCCATGCCTGCACTGTCAGAATGGGAAACTGCCGTGTTTACATCGGCGGTTCCCCTTTTCTTTGCCTGTGGCCGCTCATCGCGGCTCACCGGTGGACACCGGGTCCGCCCGAGCCGTGGGCACACTCCTCCAGGAGTGCGGCGGGCGCGCGCCCCCTAGTGGCCGTTCACAGATCGCCATCTTTTTACGGCGATTCGCACAGCAACCCGACTTCCGCCGTGAAAACATGGCAGGCGTTTGGGAAGTGGTTAATATCGCTGGTGTTTAAATCTAAACTCCTATCTTACGGTGGTATCCATACCATCTTCCCTAGTTGTCTTACTAATTGTGTTTTCTAATTTCACCCATTTTTTTCCTTCATTATTCTGAACCCATGCTATCACCCGTGCAAGCACATTTGCCATGTAGTATTTTTTTACATCTGGTACTGCTAACCCACCATTTGCCTTTTCCTTATTCAAAACAGAGCATTTTGTCTTCGGTCTTTTATTTTTCCATATAAATCTTGTTAGTATCGTTTTCAGTGTCTGAAAAAAACCCTGTGGAATATCAATTGGCAGCATTTGAAATTTTGTATGTGATTTTCGGTAGTACTATCCTTTTTATCGCGTTTATACGGCCTATCCAGGACAATGGTCTGTGGGTAATTTTCCTCACTTCCTGCTTTACTTAATTTAGTAGGGGAATATAGTTTGACTGATGGAGCCCTTCCCATGTTTCTGTCAACTTGATTCCCAGGAAATGTAGTTCTTCCTTATTCCACTTAAAGGGGAACTCTCTCTGTAGCTCTAGCCCTCCTGTTCTCACATGAATGTTCAAGACCTCAGACTTTCTATAATTAATTTTGAAATTTGATATTTCTTAACTCTTGATCACTTTCATTAAATTGGGTATAGTTTTCCTAAGCTTGCTGATGTAAATTAGGATATCGTCCACGTAGGCGGCTATCTTATGCTCTTCCTCTCCTATTTTAAACCCCTTTATATCATAATTGTTCCTGATTACTACGAGAAGATGTTCCATAGAGATAATAAATAAGAGGGGAGAGGGGACATCCTTGTTGAGTCCCGTTTTTTTAATTTTAAAGGCTGGGGATAACTATCCATTTATTCTCACCTTTGCTTTAGGACGATTATACAGTGCCCGAATACACTGGATCATCCTACTTCCTATACCGATTGTTTCTAATGCCTGGGTCATGAACCCCCAGTCTACCCTCTCAAAGGCCTTTTTGGCATCTATTGACAGAAGTAGGCTGGGTTTTCCTTCCCTCCTTAATTTTCTGAGTCAACAGGGTTCTTATCCCGTTGTCTTTCCCCTCTCTCCCCAGTACAAAGCCCACTTGATCTTCCTTAACCACTTGTTTTATCACATCTTTTAATCTGGAAGCCAACACCTTGGAAAAAAGCCTTGTATCTGCATTTAATAATATTGGCCTATAGCTGGAACAGAGTCTTATCTTTCCCTTCTTTAGGGATTGTTGTGATTGTGACCATTAAGGCCTCATTTCTCATCTCCCAGCTATTGCCTATACCAGGGGTAGGCAACCTGCGGCTCTCCAGATGTTGTAGAACTACATTTCCCATGAGGCATTGCAAGGCTGCTAGATACAATTACTCCCAGAAGCATGATGGGAAATGTAGTTCTACAACAGCTGGAGAGCCGCAGGTTGCCTACCCCTGGCCTATACCATTCAAATATTTACATGCTATAGGAACTAAGATCTCTTTAAACTCCTTAAAATAACATAATGAGAGTCCATCAGCACCCAGACTTTTCCCCAGTGCTGTATTTGTTATTGCTAGATTAATCTCTTCTACCCTTAAGGGGGCTTCCAGATCAAGTGCCTGCTTCTCTATTTGTGGTAGAGGTAAGTTAGCTGTTTTCAAGAAGTCCTTGATTTTCTCTGTCCTCTGGGCTTTCTTTTGGGGAGTCCCTTCTTGTTTAACTGAGTATAGTTTCCTATAATACTCCTTGAAAGGTTTTGGCAATCTCTTTTGTTTTATATACAGTGTCCCCTGCTTCGTTTTGTATCCTTTCTATATAGTTCCGCTTTTTTCTTATTTAAGATTCTGGCTAGATGTTTTCCTATTTTATTTCCTCCTAAGTACCTCTTTTTTAATTTTATTATAGGTATTATGGGTCTCCTGTTCAATTAGATCTTTTAATTCATCTCTCTTTTCCACTAGATTCTGTAGTACATCTCCTTTTCCTTTTTTATGTTCCTGCTCCAGTTCGTATTTTTGTTTTATTACCTCCTCCCTCTGCTTTATTTTTTTCTTTCTTTTTCCTTGCTCCTATAGCGATCAATATCCCCCTTATGTAAGCCTTATGGGCTTCCCAAACAGTTGGGGGTGCCACCTCTTCTGACGTATTTAACTCGAAAAAATGGGCCAGTGCTTTTTTTTATTTTATCTGATATCTTTATCATTAAGCAGTTCTTCGTTTACCCTCCATTCATACCCATTCCCTTGGACCTCCAGGAAAGCCAGTGTCATGGTAACAGCATTGTTACCTCAATATTTGTTTTTATCACCTGTTCCAGCGCTCTGTGTTCCACTAGGATATAATCTATCCTCGAGTATGTCCCGTGCACAGGGGAGTAAAACGTATAATCTTTAACTTTCGGATGTTGTATCCTCCATATATCAGCTGGTTCTGATATATATTTTTTTTAACTCTACTCAGTTGTGCGTTTTTGTATCCCCTGGGCCTGGGGGATACTCTTTCTGGATCCATACCAAAATTGAAATCTCCGGCTACTATCACCATTCTGTCAGTTTTTCCAGTACGTTAGACAGCCAGCGGGTTTTTTATTGGGGCAGTACACATTTACCAGAGTGCAATCTCTGTTGTTCAGCCTGCCCTTCAGAAATATGTACCTCCCCTCCTGGGTCTACCAACCTTTCCCCCAGTGCAAACTGCACTCTTCTAGAGAACCCAATAGCCACCCCTTTAGATCTTTTGGACATTGGAGTGTCCGTAGTACCAAGTTGGATAATTCTTAGAGTATAATCTTATGTTCTTGTCAAATGAGATGTGTGTCTCCTGAAGGAACGCTATTTCTACTGAGTGTCGATTTAATAATTGTAATATTTTGTGCCTTTATGTGGGTCACCTCAGCCCTCGCACATTATAGGTCAGCGGACTTGCCATCCTCATTTCTTCCTCATCCCATGGCCTTTCCACCTAGGAGAGGGCCGGATTGTGATATCCCCCCTACTCCTCGGTTGCCCCAAGGGGTTGAGCACCAACACGGGCCCCAGCCGGGGCTCTCTCACTCCTCCCTTGTTGGGGGGCCTCTGACCCGCCCAATCCCAGCTTTACAAGGGCCGCAACAACCCTGATTTCACAGTTCACACCCCCCCCCCCCAGGCCCGCAACCCCCCTAAGTCGTCTTCCTAGTTGTTGCCCTTTGAGGGGTCCGTTGCCAAGCTTGATCTTCCACCACCGGGGCCCTCTCTTGGTCCTTAATCCATCCTGGCATGGCAGGTAAGACTATATCATGTTTCCTGCAAAAGCCTTCTGTCTCTTCCAAGAACCTCAGTTTTGCAGATCGGCCCTCTTTTTTTTTTCCTATTAAACATGCCGGGAAACCCCATGAATATTGGTTCTCCTGTGTTCTCATTTGATCAAGTAATGGCTTAAGTGATTTTCTCCTTTTCTCGTGTTTCCCTGGCAAGGTCCGCAAAGACCTTAATTTCCGTTTCTTCATACTTTATTGGGCTTCCAGTTTTCAGTTTCTGCCAAATTACCTCTTGGTCCTTATTATGCAGCCACGCTATTACATCTCTGGGTACTTCTTTCCCCAGATTGGCGGGTTTCCTGACCCTATGCCCTCTTTCAATCTTTATCTTCTCTATAGCTGGGTTCCCCAACATTGGGCCAAACATTTTATCCTTGACATTTTGCAGCTCTTCTTGTGGAGACTCCGGTATGCCCCGTATTCTCATGTTTTTCCTTCTACTGCGGTTCTCTTGATCTTCTAGTCTGTATTGAATATACAGTCGTTCCCTCCGGACGCTGTTCAGTTGCGCTTTTAAATTCCTGATCTCTCCTGCTTGAGTCTCCAGTTTGTCTTCCGTTTCTTCGAACCTTCTTAGTATTTGACTTAGGTCCTCCCGTATAATGGTCATGTCACCTTTAAGTGACCGCTCAAGTAGTTGAAACATTTCCTCCATCTCTACTTTTGTTGGTACCTGTGCCCTGAATTTTTGTTCCTCCTCACTTATATTTTGTTCACTTTTCCTTTGATCCACAGGGTCTGTTCCCAGTGATTATCTATTTTGTGGGCCTTTATTAATGGCCTCTTTTTGTTTACTTTTCGCCCCAAGTTGCTTTACCGGGCTACTTTGTTTGCTCTCTTGCACCATAAATATTTTGATGGTATTTGGGCTTGAGCTGGCCTTTAAGGGATTTACCCCTCCTCCCTTCACCATTTTACCCATGTTAATCCTTTTTTCTCCAAGAGGACCAAACAGAACACAGAAAACACAGAGAAAAAAAAAACCACAGGAGTCTTCTGGGTAGGTAGACACTGGGTTCCTCTAAGAGTCTCCCCTCTAATTGTTAAATAGCAACATGTACTAAGAAATATTTTTCTGAAACTGTTTTTTTTTTTTTTTTTTCTCCTTTCTCTCCTCACTTTTTAAACTAGAGAATCCTGTGTGACCAGGAACAATCCCAACAAGTCTCACTATTCCAAGGTCTCACTCTTTGCCCTGGCAGGTAGTGTCATGTATCACTTGTATATAGAAACCAGTGTATGGAAAAATAGGGCCCAATGTAAAGACCAACAAGGGAGATTATGCCGTCTGCTATCCTCTTGGTTTCACCAGCCCAGACCCGACCGGCTCAGGTGTCCCAGATGCTGGTATAGAAAGCCTTCCCCTCCCGCCAGAGGTTCCCCTGGCAGAGCTGGGGCCCCCTCTCTCTTCAAGGAACTGTCCAGAGCCCCGGACCCTCTCTGGGGGGGGGAGGTCGAGGGGGGCTTAAACCCTATCCTCCAGTTGCTCCTCGTAAGTCCACTACGCCTCCCGGCGCCGTCACCCCTCCTCACTTTTCTGGGGTTGCCGCTCTTCTCCCCTACCTTCTCTTGCCGTCTGAAGGCTGCAGCTGGGTTCCTGGTCCGTTGCACCTGAGCGGATCGCTGGGCCAGAATTGCGAGGTGCAGCACTGTCCCTGGTCCGCCGCTACAAGCTACTCCCTCTAGGGTTCCGCCTTCCACTCTTTGTTTTCATCCCCCGTATCGCTCCTTGGAGCTCCAGAGCCTCCGGGGGGATCCGTCCCTTCAGAATGCCCCCTTCCAGGCGCACGGCCGGCGTGTCTGCTGCGGGGGGTCGGGAATCCAGGGGGGCCTAGGCGGGGGAAAGACGGGACTTCATCCGCCCGGTCTGTTGCCTGACCAGCCCCAGCCTGACTGACACGTGGCGTGGCTCTCTTCCTGGGATCAGCGTGGGTTCCTAGGCCAGAGCCATGTTTGACTCCTCCTCTCCGTCCAAAAAAGATTTGTTTTTACATTACCTGAAAATTAGTTTTTAAAAAATATTTTATATTTTTATATACAATTGTCATATGCAACCTACCTGTCTGGGCAATGATTGGCAATAATAGGTGGCACTGACAGGTGCCACTGGTTGGCACGGACAGGTGGCACTGGATGGTATTGGCAGGTGGCATTGGATGATACTGGCAGGTGGCACTGACAGGCAGCACTGGATGGTACTGGCGGGCTCTGGCAGAAGAGATGAGTAGTTTCACAATGCACAGAGGGCTGCTTGTATGAGCGGGTCTGTGCATGAAATTGTGACCTAATTGCACTGGAATGCAGAGAGAGAGCTGTCAGATTTCACTGAGATCAGAGGTGGACGGGACTGAACAGTTAACATTCAGAGTCCTGCCCACCTCCCGACGTCAAGTTGAAAATTTGACAGCTCTCTGCATTCTAGTGTAATTAGATCAGTTTTATGCACAGAGCGGCTCATACAAGCAGCACGCTCTGTGCATTGTGAATCTACTCCTCTCCCACATCCATTGTGGGGTATGTGATGCACACATACCCTGCAACGGATGGTAACCGCCCCCTTTTCGGTATTGGCCCGTTCTCTTGTTTTGGCCGATACCGAAAACACAGATTTTTGCCCGAAAATGCCGATAATTTTCGGCTGCCGAAATTTCAGTGCATCCCTATTAATTTACCACCAATATGGTCTAACCCCTTATCAAATAGAACTTTTTTGATTTAGGTTTCTAATTAGCCCATTTTTTTCAGAGTCTTGCTTTTCTATGATCAGCAGCACCACTCAGTCCTTGAGGTCGCATTGAGTCTAGCCTGTTCAGTTGCCTTTTTATCCCTTGCTGGTTTTGACTCTCAATTTTTTACTGGTGGGTCCACTTTGGTATGTGCTTTGATTTGTTAATATATATGCATGAAAATGCCTACATCAAATATTGTACTGTATTAATATTACAATTTCAATGTCTTCTTATATTCTACTATTTATAGTATTTCATCATATGCAGCACTCTTAGTCTCCTGAGGAAGCCGAATACTGGTGAAACATGTAGAGCTTTCTTATTTGTATGAAATTATGTTCTTCCTTAAATCAAAACAATTTTTAATGTATAAATTAAAATTCATATTTTTATACGAATACTGCTGATCTATTTTCTTGAACCTGGCACCTTTTAAAAGTCCTACCTCTTGTGCTTTTTTTACACATCCAAAGAAAACCAATGTGGATCCTGTCAGAAATGCAGAGTACCTTCACAATGTTTCTCAATAACCCTTTAAGGCGTTCTCTGTCCTTTTACCCAAGGGCTACTGCAGTCACTCCTCTAATACAGGGCTAATCTTGACTATCATTTTGAAAGCTTGGATTTACTGGCAAGAGTGATGGGGAAACAAGTGTGATATGCCGTAGAAACCTTGAAACTTTGTAGGGAGTTTCCTACATACAAGGTCCTGAATTTTTTTTTTTTCTTTTAACAGTTTAATTTTTTTGCTTGCAGATCTTTTGTTTGCATGGAGGATTGTCCCCCTCAATAGATACACTGGATCACATTCGGGCACTTGACCGTCTGCAGGAAGTTCCGCATGAGGTATTGGCATGCTGTCTTTGAAAACTGATTTCCACAACTGGAATGACTAGCCTTGATCTTGTTTTAATAAATCATATATGCCGATCCATGTGCAGCCCATATTTAGGCCTTTGGTCTATACCAAGAGATATGCAATAACCTAGTAATGAGCATTCACAGTCCCAATAACACTAAACCATTGACTATAGATGAGGAATGCACTGATACTAGGCGTTTTCGCGAGTATCGGTACTCGCGAAAATGTTCCGATACCGGAAGTAACGCCAGCTGGGGATGGGGCGCACAGTCTCCCTCAGCAGAGCTGCAGCTGACCGAAGCCACCGGTGCTCCCCCCTTCTCTGTTTACACATAGGAGGGAGGCCGCCGAGGGACACACCACTGGGTATATCCCGGACCCGCGCTGTTGAGGTCTGTACAATTCCTACATAATAATGCAGTGGGAGGGGAGAGGCGGATCTGCAGACATAATGGGTCTATGGGGCTTTCCCTCTAGCGCTCAGAGCGGCCATTTGCAGTACTGCACGTTCCCTGCAGTTGTTTTTCGGCCTTTAGTGTTCAACGGCAGCCATATTGGAATCCCTGCTCATGCAAAAACGTTTTTACTTTCACTTTGGAATGGTGTGTGCTCCTGACGGCGCGGCTCTGACGATCCTCAGGGTTATGGCAGCAAACAGCAAGTATAGCTGGGCTCTCCTGTGGGTGCTGGTGGCGGCGGGTGCGGTCCTCCTGGGTTCCCTGGTGCACTGTGGTGTGGGGGTGCCTTTAATTTTTAGTATGCATCTATGTGTTACTAAGGGAGCTGAACATGTTAGGAGCAATCAGTGGCGGCACAATCTGCGCAAGGGGCTTTTGTGGACAAGCTGTGGCGGTCTTTAGTGAATTCTCCCCAGGGCGGATGTCACCAACAGGTCCCCTAAGAAGCGTCCCCCTCCTCCTTGCTTTTCAAGGGAGGATTTTGATCCGGAAGGTCGCTCGGACAGAGAAGAGGATCAGGGGACAGCAGCTGAGCCATTATGATTGGTATCGCACTACGATGCGACTGAGCCAGGATGGCGACTCGCTGATTTCTGTGCATGTGTGTGTGTGGTCCTCCAGGCCCCCTAGGGCACCCAAGGCTTACCCACATGATCAATTTCCTGATCACCTTGTTTATTGTAAATGGCAGCGTCCGCAGCATTCTTTTAGCGCAGCACAGTGGTGTAGTGGGTAGCACTTGCACCTGGCAGCATAATGCTTGCTGGCCCAGATCCTTACCAGGACCTGCCTGAGGTTTGCATGTTCTCCCTGTGCATGCGTGGGTTTCCTCCCGGTGCTCCAGTTTCCTCCCACACTCCAAGGGACATAGGTCCAAACGGTTCGCTGCTCGCTATCCCTTGAGGAAAGCTTTTTCTTTAAAAAATAAAAATAAACAAATAAAATGGGTGTCGCCTTGGTGTCCCGCCCATAGTTCGCCTTTAATAAGGTGACGACCATTCCTCTGGAAGGGGTTCCTGCCTTCAAGGGCCCCACTGACAAAAGACAGAGGCGCTGTTAAAGTCGCTCTTGCTGGTGGCAGGCTCTACTCTGCGACCAGCCCTGACGTCCGCCATGGTGGCGTGATAGCTGTCTGAGCGTATAGCGGAGCTCCAGAATATTCTGGACTGCGGCCGCCTGCTGGATACGCAGCAGAGGGCTGTATTTGCTCTGAGGTCGCAAGTACCTTGGTGATGCGGCCATTGATTTACTGTCTATGTGATCCAGGGTAGCAGTGTTGCTGTATCTTCTGACGGGTACTCTGGTTGCGTTTTTGGTCCGGTGACCATGCTTCCACAGACCTTCCCTTTCAGGGTGGATGTCTATTCGGTCCACGGCTGGGTGAGATCATTAAGCATTTCACAGGAGGCAAGTGCCCTTCTTCCCAGATCCTGGAGGCGTGAGTTTCACCGTAGACACGGTAAGGTCGCTGCCGGGTACCGGCAGTGGCAGCGAGAAACCAAAAAAAGCGGAGGACAAGTCCTCCTCAGCCTGATGGGTTGCCCCCACCCAGGATTCGGGTGGGGGAGCATCTTCTGGGATGCGCAGGCCGGTGGCTGGCCCACATTCCGGATAGTTGGGTCTGGGAAGTGGTGTCCACCGGGTACAGGATAGAGTTCAACACTCTACCCCCAGACAGGTTCTTCCCATCAAACGTAGGGCTCCCACAGGACTGCCGGGAGGCTCTTTTTGGGGCTGTCCAAGCACTTTCGGTCCAGGGGCTGATCGTGCCAGTGCCTCCAGAAGAGAGGTTTCAATGTTTCTACTCAGCCAGTACTGGACCTGAAGGCCCTGAACCGGTATGTCAGGGCACGGAAATTCTGGTTGGAATCTATCCGCTCGGTCGTGGCCGCCCTTCATCATGGCGTCCCTGGACATCAGGGATGCGTACCTCCCATGTACCCATTCGTCCACGCCATCAGCACTTCCTGCGCTTTGCAGTGGGAGACCTCCATTTTCAATTTGTGGCACTCCCCTTCGGCCTTGCCTCAGCACCTTCAGTTTTCACAAAACTGCTAGCCCCGGTGTTGGCGTTGCTCCGATAGAGGCATTGCTGTGGTAACCTACCTAGACGACCTGCTCCTGCTAGCGGAGTCCATCTCGGATCGGGAGGAGAATGTGAGACTCACAATGACATCGCTGCAGGACTTCAGTTGGTTACTCAACCTGCAGAAGTCGTCGGTCTCTCCATCCCGTCGCCTAGAGTATCTGGGTCTAATTCTGGACACAGAACAGGCGAAAGTTTTCCTCCCTCCAGCCAAGTTGCTGTCTCTGCAGTCGGCAGGTTCTGTATGCGGGTGCTGGGGCTCATGGTCTCGTCGTTCGAGGCATTTCGCCCAGAGTCACGCTCGCCTCCTTCAGCGAGCAATTCTGGCTCAGTGGGACAGGTCCCCTCAGTCCTTGGACTTTCGTATCCATCTGAGCTCCCAGACCAGGCCGTCTCTGGCTTGGTGGCTTCGGGACTCGACCGTGACTTAGGGGAAGTCATTCCTGCCCCTTCAGTGGGTGATCATCACCACGGATGCCAGTCTTTCAGGCTGGGGAGGGATCCTGGGGCAGCTGTCTGCCCAGGGCCGTTGGTCGGCGCAGGAGGCTCGCCTCCCCATCATTGTCCTGGAGCTGAGAGCATTCAGATTGTGCCTTTTTTTTTTTTTCACTGGGTGAGATTGCAAGGTCGTCCGATTCAAAATCAATCGGACAATGCCACAGCAGTGGCATATGTGAACCATCAGGGCGGCACAAGGAGTCCAGCAGCTGCGGCGGAGGCAGCTCTGATACTACGTTGGGCAGAACGTCACATTCTGGCAATCTCTGCCATTTTACATTCCCGGTGTGGAGAACTGGCAGGCGGACTTTCTCAGTCGCCAGATGCTGGACCAGGGAGAGTGGTCTCTCCACCTGGAGGTGTTCAATCAGATTTGCCGCAGATGGGGGATGCCAGACATGGCTCTCATGGCGTCTCGATTCAGTCACAAGGTGGAGACCTTTGTGTCCAGAACGAAGGACCCGTTGGCAGTGGCCACGGACGCTCTGGTGGCCCCCTGGAGCCATTACCGCCTTCTGTACGCTTTCCCTCCGATTAAAACTGCTTCCGTGATTTATACGCAGGATAGTGGCGGAGGGAATGCCAATAATCCTGGTGGCTCCAGACTGGCCTCAGCGCACTTGGTACGCCGACGTGGTGCACATGCTGGCAGACGCCCCTTAGCGGCTCTCGCTGTGAGATTACCATCTGTCTCAGGGGCCCATCTTCCACCCTGCTTTATCCTCGCTGGTTTTGACGGCTTGGCTATTGAGTCCCAGGTGCTAAGAGACAGGGGAGTCGCTGACTCAGTGATCCCTATGTTGTGGTAGGCTTGCAAGTGTACTTCCCGCAAGATTTACCACCGCACCTGGAAGGCTTATATAGCTTGGTGCGAGGCGGAGGGTCATAACCCTCACTCTGATGTCGTGTCCAGGGTCCTGACTTTTTTGCAGCAAGGCCTGAACAAAAACCTGGCTTTGAGCACACTCAAGGGCCAGATATCGGCTCTGGCGATTCTTTTTTAGAGACCTTGGCTTCGCACTCGTTGATTCGTACCTTTTTGTACAAGGTGTGCGACATGTGGCGCCTCGGGTGAAGGCTGCGATGGCTCCATGGGATCTGAAATTGGTGATTCCTGTACTTCAGAAACCGCCATAGGGGAATATCAGGGAGATTTCCTTACAATTGCTGTAGCAGAAGGTGGCCTTTTTAGTTGCCATCACTTCCGCCAGACAGTGTCTGCATTAGCAGCACTATCGTGCAAGTCTCCCTACCTGGTCCTACATAGGGACAAGGCGGTCTTGCGACCCTCTCCTTCATTCTTTCCGAAGGTGGTTTCCTCCTTTCACATTAATGAAGATATTGTCCTTCCTTCACTGTGCCCTCGTCCGTCACACTCAAAAGAGTTTGAGTTGCATACTTTGGATGTAGTGAGGGCTTTACGAGTGTACTTGGCTGCCACAGCTTCTTTTCAAAAAGCTGATGCCTTGTTTGGCTGTCAGAGGGTCCGCGCACAGGGTTGGCGACCTCGTTGGCTACGATTTCTCGTTGGATCAGACAGTCCGTGACCCATGCCTATTCGGTTCTGGGCAAGGTTCCCCCTTTTCCGGTCACGGCTCATGCTACTCGGACTGTTAGCACTTCCTGGGTTCTCAGGCACCAGGTCTTGGTGTCGCAGGTTTGCAAGGCGGCCACTTGGGCCTCGGTTCACACTTTCACTAAGTTTTATAGGTTGCTGTGCTTGCATCTTCGGATGCTGCTTTTGGCCGCAAAATTTTGCAGGTGGCAGTGTAGGCGCGTCTGGCGCCTCCTTAGAGGTTCAGTTGGGTACTGTTAGCGTTTACCCACCCCTCCTTTTTGACACCGCTTGGGGACATCCCCACATGTAATGGAGAGCTGCGTCTGTCAGTGAACGATAGGAGAAAAAAGGATTTTATTAAAACTTACCGTAAAATCCTTTTCTCCGAGTTCACTGACAGACGCAGCACCCACCCCTCTGTGCTCTGTTCTTGTACGGCTTGTGTACGAACTGAAGAGCTATGCTATGAGGGGGTTTTATGTGGGAAGAGAGGACGGCCCCCATGGGAGGGGCCAGCTGTTTCTTTTCCCTGCCTTGTTAACTCCTAGTGAGACCAGCATAAACCCCACACGTAATGGAGAGCTGCGTCTGTCAGTGAACTCGGAGAAAAGGATTTTACGGTAAGTTTTAATAAAATCCCTTTTTTTCACACTACACCCTGTTCCAAATTATTATGCCAATGATATTTTTCTCATTTACCTGAATAATTGATGCAAACAGTCAGCATAATTCTCATGTTATCAACTGTTAAGAGTACAATTCAAATTTTATTCGCCCAAACCTAATAACAGTATATTTTTTCTAAATAAAAAACTTAAAATGCACCGTTCCAAATTATTACGCACAGTAAGTTTCAAAACACTTTATAGGTTGTAAAGAACTGAAAATTATCATTTGTTTTTGCAGCATATTTACTGAAATCAAAAGCCATTTCAATCAAACTTTGAACAACATTTTGAACTTTTTGAACATTTTAACAGGTCACGTTACATTTCAACATAGGACCCCTTATTTGATAGCAGCTTCACAAGTCTTGCATCCATTGAACTTGTGAGTTTTTGGACAGTTTCTGGTTGAATTTGTTTGCAAGATGTCAGAATAGCCTCCCAGAGCTGCTTTTTGGATGTAAACTGCCTCCCACCCTCTTAGATCTTTTGCTTGAGGATGCTCCAAAGGTTCTCAATAGGATTGAGGTCAGGGGAGGATGGAGGCCACATCATGACTTTCTCTCCTTTTATCCCCATAGCAGCTATTGATGCAGAGATATTCTTTGAAGCATTAGATGGTGCATGAAGATTTTATTACGGAAAGCATAGTTCTTCCTTCTGTACCAGGGAAGGAAGTGGTCAGTCAGGAACTCCACATACTTTTCAGAGGTCATCTTTACACCTTTGGGGACCCTAAAGGGGCCGACCAGCTCTCTTCCCATGATTCCGGCCCAAAACATGACTCCACCACCGCCTTGCTGACATCGCAGCCTTGTTGGAACAGGGTTGCTGTCCACCAACCATCCACTACTACATCCATCTGGACCATCCAGGGTAAACAGGACTGTTTGAAAATTTAGTCTTCATGTATTTCTCTGCCCAATGCAGCCATTTCTGCTTGTGAGCATTGTTTAGTGGTGGCCGAATGGAAGGTTTATGCACAGTTGCAAGACTCTGGAGGACTCTACACCTTGATGTCCGTGGGACTCCAGAGGCACCAGCAGCTTCAAATCTCTGTTTGCTGCTATGTAGTGGTGTTTTAGCAGCTGCTCTCTTGATCCGATGCATGGATCTAGCAGAAATCTTCCTCAATGTGCCTTTATCTGCACAAACCCGTCTGTGCTCTGAATCCGCCACAAATCTCTTAATAGTGCGATGATCATGCTTACGTTTTTGTGAAATACCTAATAGTTCAATGCCTTGGACGAGGTATGAAAACATTTCACTCTTTTCGGCAGCAGAGAGATCCTTTTTCTTCCCCATATTGCTTGAAAATGGTGCTCTGCTTAATAATGTGGAACACCCTCCATTACTAGTTTTTTTTCCTTTTTAATTGGGCTCACCTGGCAATCTAATTATCACAGGTGTCCAAGATTGTTTTCAGTGATCAAAAGAGCCCTGAGACACAATACCATCCATGAGTTAAACTGAAAAACAAAATATTTAATCTCTGTGACACTGAAATAGAATTTGCATAATAATTTGTAATAGGATGTAGATGGTGCTGGGACTTCATTTCTGCTATGATCTTTTATGGACTGTGATTAATTAATTGTTTTAAGGACTAGCGCTGCAGGACATACTGTTATTTTTGTTTGTAACGTGTCTCATTTTTCCTGGCAGCTGGTTTAGATTTTTTTTTCCAATTTTCTTTTTTCCCTGTTACTATGGCCCCTTTCACACTGGGGCGCTTTACAGGCACTATTTAGCTAAAAATGGAGCCTGTAAAGCGCCTCTCCATTAAACCTAGTGTGTTTTTTTTTTTTTTTTTTTCTCCTGCCCCAGTGTGAAAAGACCAACTCCTGCAAGCATGATTTTTGGGATGAATGGCCAGCACTCCCGAATCGGCTGTACATCGCACAGAACATGGTCATTTCTTAACCCCTAGGTATAATGTCCCGCGCTCACTCAAATATATTAGATGATGCAAAAAGAAATTAACTATTGGCAGCCCGCACAGCAAACAGATCAGTTTGTACAAGTCTATAGAAAATCAGAAAAATGGTGGCACCAAGGTTATATCAATACATGAGTCAATGATGAAGTCAATCAAGGAAGGACACAACGGGTATAACCACCCAAAAAAACACCAGAATATATATCCTTGTAGACGATAAGCTGTATTCATAAGAGTGATATAAAATCCTACTGGTAAGCAAGGTATATGCGCTTACCAGATCCACGAAAGATAAGGCGGAAACTGGAAAGGATCAAGGGGTCATTCACCACGGTCCAGTCCACGTATCCACCGTAAGGACTCCTCAAAAGCATATGTTTTCACTGGCACCCGGGTCAGGATTGCTCCAAAGGGAGAAAAGGTCAACCGACCGTGCTCCAGATAGATATATATATATATATATATATATATATATATATGTGTGTGTGTGTGTGGTATGTGTATATATATATATATATATATATACATATGTATGTATGTATGTATGTATGTATGTGTGTATATATATTAGGAGAAAGGAGGAAACCCATCATAGTGTAACACGGTATGGAGAATTTATTGTAAAAATGATTCCAAACACTTACTTGAAACAAGGGTTAAAAGAGCTCTTCAAATAAAATATTAGTGACAGAAGGGAAACAAGACCCAACGCGTTTTGACGCCACGGTCATCGTCTGGGGTGTTTTCCCCTCCTGTCACTACCTCTACTTATAACACTCTGAATGAATTACAAAAAACGCCCCCTGGGGGGCTGGGAACGGAAGTTGCTTCTGTGCTGCAAAATGGTGTCAATGGCGTGCGTTCCACGTCTCTATTTCATCATGGTGAAACGGGAAGTGACGTCACTGCTACAATTAGCATTGCATAAAAGAAAAAATCAAAACCAGTCGTATCCTGAATTTTGAGAGATAAATCTGTGCCCATAAATGTAGGTGTGCCCCTAAAAGATTAATATATTTAATAACAATGTCGTTTATTGCGCTGCCGGAACTTCCGGCTACGCCGTGTCGCCCTCTAATAGGGCGCACGTTGTAGATGGTTGGTGGAAGTATTCAGCGCGGGCAATCCGCGTCATGACGTGCCGCGTCTTATGACCATTTGCTAATATTTTTTATGTTTTTATTTGTGGTTTTAACACTTATTATATATTTATTGTATGACGTAAGTTCATTCTGGCTAAACCTCTGGCGTCTGATTGCCGTGTCCTAAATTTGTAGCTAATTTTTTAATATTGCTTTAATACAATTTGTATATCCCATATAATAATTTTTACTTATATTTTCAATAATATTAATATTAATTATATATTTAACACACATGAATTTCTATCACTAGCACACTGATTTCACTACTATATATAATCATGTCTGATTAGCACTTTATCCAGGGTCTTTCCCTTGTGATGTTTACAAAACCTAGAGATATATGTTCATTACATTGTATTTAATTCATTCAATTTACTTTATAGTATCCATTTATTCTAATATTGTTTAATCACCTATTTTCACACACTTATTGCCTGAATCGATCGATTTCATATAACACATCTCGGATCAATTTTTTTATTACTGACTCCTAACACTCCATTTATAATTCATAAGGATTCTGAGTGTATCTTCTCTGTGTACAGTTGTGGATGTTTTTACGGTCACATGGTGGCGTACGGCGTGACGTGTGACGTCATGCCGTCCATTTATCAGTCACACACACTGCACCCCTAGGGCGTATCATGTGGTTTGTCCACGTGATACGTCATGTGACCGGGACACGTCTGGTCATAAGATGCGGCACGTCATGACGCGGATTGCCCGCGCTGAATACTTCCACCAACCATCTACAACGTGCGCCCTATTGGAGGGTGACACGGCGTAGCCGGAAGTTCCGGCAGCGCAATAAACGGCATTGTTAAATATATTAATCTTTTATGGGCACATTGTTTTATCTCTCAAAATTCAGGATACGACTGGTTTTAATTTTTTTCTTTTATGCAATGCTAATTGTAGCGGTGACGTCACTTCCTGTTTCACCATAATGATGAAATAGAGGTGTGCAACGCACGCCATTGACGCCATTTTGCAGCACAGAAGGAACTTCCGTTCCCAACCCCCCCAGGGGCGTTTTTTGTAATTCATTCAGAGTGTTATAAGTAGAGGTAGTGACAGGAGGGGAAAACACCCCAGACGATGACCGTGGCGTCGAAACGCGTTGGGTCTTGTTTCCCTTCTGTAACTAATATTTTATTTGAAGAGCTCTTTTAACCCTTGTTTCAAGTAAGTGTTTGGAATGATTTTTAAAATAAATTCTCCATATGGTGTCACACTATGGTGGGTTTCCTCCTTTCGCCTACTATATATATGGATACCTGGAGCACGGTCGGTTGACCCTTTCTCCCTTTGGAGCGATCCTGTCCCGGGTGCCAGTGACAACATATGCTTTGAGGAATCTTTACAGTGGATACGTGGACTGGACCGTGGTGAATGACCCCCTTGATCCTTTTCCAGTTTCCGCCTTCTCTTTCGTAAATCTGGTAAGCGCATATACCTTCCTTACCAGGAGGATTTTATATCACTTTTATGAATACAGCTTATCGTCTACAAGGATGCATATTCTGTTTTTTTTGGGTGGTTATACCCGTTGTGCTTCCTTGATTGACTTCATCATTGACTCATGTATTGATATAACCTTGGCACCACCATTTTTTCTGATTTTCTATTTCTTGACCCCTGTTTAACCCTTTGTGGGGGAGTTAAGTGCCCCGCTGCCGCCCAAATAGCATAGCCATAGCGCTATTACAGCAGTAAACCACCGCTAAATTTGTGGCAGTTTACTGCTGATTATAGTGTATGTACTCCTGCGTTTCCACTAACAAGGGAATTTGACAAGTCTTTGTATATCTCGGCCTGCTGCTCACGCTTTTTATGTAAATCCTAACATAAACTTAGATCAGCAAGGGGTGTGTAGTGAAGCGCTGACCTATAGTGCAATGTATCAAACGATAATAAACAATTCCTGTCTATATAT
>BLSH010049610.1:32207-43688 GCA_018402905.1 Glandirana rugosa
TACAAATTCGACTGGTTGAGGCAGTTTCATTAGGGAGAAGACCGGTCAGGATGTGACGGAACGGCTGCTACATCCTTCACAGCAAACTATGCAATGTTGTAGATATCCCTGTTTTACATTGCATAGTTTGTTGTGAAGGGTGTAGCAGTGTGCAGAGGGTCCGTTTGGCATTTGTAGTGTTAACATGTGGTCACACCCCTTTAGCACCTGGTAGTTCATTACATGTACAAGCTATTGGGATCTGAGAACAGGTATATCTCTTTTTCTGTTATACACAGGTCAGTGACCAGATCTGAACCTAGTCGCTCTCCCCCATCTTGTCTTTATGCTCCAGGTTGGCATGGTATCCACCGTAGCACTTGTAGTGGCAAGGCAGTGTAGGACTGGCCAGAAGAGGGATTACTTTGACGGAGTTGGTCAGCTTAAACATGTATTGCAATACATGTGAACTAAATATCCCCTGTTTTACATTGCATAGTGAAGGGTGTAGCAGTGTGAAGAGGGTCCATTTGGCATTTGTTATGTGAGGGGGACACTTCCCAGTGTCCTGGAGGTTTTATTGCAGTAATAAGGTGAAGAGAGGCATGAGGGTGATATATATATATATATATGTGTGTGTGTGTGTGTGGTGGGGTGGAGAAGAGGGGTGAAGGGTGAGCTCCAGCTGGTACGGGAAGATGGGCCCCTGAAGCACCGACACTGAAACACAGGGAGCTAGTGCATTGGTTTCCCCAGAGTCTAAGAGCCAGTAGGTATTTGCCAGAGCCTCTAGTGGTGAGGATGGATTTGGTTGCATGGTGTGATACCGTATATACCTATATCGCATCATCATACGGCATCACACCATGGAATATCTCTTTATTTGTTTGCATGCGGATTGATCGAACCCATTGAGAGGCTGGAATATTTCTCCATAATACCACGGCAGCAGCGGTACCATCCCCGTGAGTGCACATTGAAGCCGGTCTGCTAGCCCACAGGAGGACAGCACTGGGATTCCTATTGCATTACTATGGTGAAAACAGCGGAAGGAATTGAGAATGTTTCTGTATCACGGATTTCTTTTTATCATGGACTGGTTTTATATCAAGGACTGGTTTCCTCATTCTGGACGCAAATGTAGCACTATTTATTAATACAAAAAAAAAAGAATAAAAAATGATTGTTATTTTTTTTCTTTGGAAAACAGAAACGTAGACACACTTTTTTTATTTTTGTGCAAGAAATGCACCGCTTACACCAGCAGCAGGAACCTCTCCCTACACCAGGATGAGATGATTTTAAAACAATAATCTGTCCCTCACAGGAGCAGCAGGAACCTCTCCCTCTAGCACTATGATGAGATGGTTTTAGAACAATAATCTGTCCCTCACAGGAGCAGCAGGAACCTCTCCCTGTAGCACTATGATGAGATGATTTTAGAACAATAATGTGTCCCTCACAGGAGCAGCAGGAACCTCTCCCTCTAGCAGTATGAGATGATTTCAGAACAATAATCTGTCCCTCACAGGAGCAGCAGGAAACTCTCCCTGTAGCACTATATTGAGATGATTTTAGAACAATAATCTGTCCCTCACAGGAGCAGCAGGAACCTCTCCCTCTAGCAGTATGAGATGATTTTAGAACAATAATCTGTCCCTCACAAGAGCAGCAGGAACCTCTCCCTGTAGTACTATGATGAGATGATTTTAGAACAATAATCTGTCCCTCACAGAAGCAGCAGGAACCACTCCCTAGAGCACTAGGAGATGATTTTAAAGCAATAATCTTTCCCTCACAGGAGCAGCAGGAACCTCTCCCTCTAGCAGTATGAGATGATTTTAGCATAATAATCTGTCCCTCACAGGAGCAACAGGAAACTCTCCCTGTAGCACTATGATGAGATGATTTTAGAACAATAATCTGTCCCTCACAGGAGCAGCAGGAACCTCTCCCTCTAGCAGTATGAGATAATTTTAGAATAATAATCTGTCCCTCACAGGAGCAACAGGGAACTCTCCCTGTAGCACTAATATTGAGATGATTTTAGAACAATAATCTGTCCCTCACAGGAGCAGCAGGAACCTCTCCCTCTAGCAGTATGAGATGATTTTAGAACAATAATCTGTCCCTCACAGGAGCAGCAGGAAACTCTCCCTGAAACACTATGATGAGATGATTTTAGAACAATAATCTGTCCCTCACAGGAGCAGCAGGAACCTCTCCCTCTAGCAGTATGAGATGATTTTAGAACAATAATCTGTCCGTCACAAGAGCAAAAGGAACCTCTCCCTGTAGCACAATGAGGAGATGGTTTTAGAACCATAATCTATCCCTCACAGGAGCAGCAGGAACCTCTCCCTCTAGCACTATGATGAGATGATTTTAGAACAATAATCTGTCCCTCACAGGAGCAGCAGGGACCTCTCCCTCTAGTACTATGATGAGATGATTTTAGAACAATAATCTGTCCCTCAAAAGAGCAGCAGGAACCTCTCCCTATAGCACTATGATGAGATGATTTTAGAACAATAATCTGTCCCTCACAGGAGCAGTGGGAACTTCTCCCTATAGCACTAGGAGATGATTATAGAATAATAATCTGTCCCTCACAGGAGCAGCAGGAACCTCTCCCTCTAGCAGTATGAGATGATTTTAGAACAATAATCTGTCCCTCACAAGAGCAACAGGAACCTCTCCTTGTAGCAATATGATGAGATGGTTTTAGAACAATAATCTGTCCCTCACGAGAGCAGCAGGAACCTCTCTCTTTAGCACTATGATGAGATGATTTTACAACAATAATCTGTCCCTCACAAGAGCAGCAGGAACCTCTCCCTGTAGCACTATGATGAGATGATTTTAGAACAATAATCTTTCCCTTACAGGAGAAGCAGGAACCTCTCCCTCTAGCAGTATGAGATTATTTTAGAACAATAATCTGTCCCTCACAAGAGCAGGATGAACCTCTCCCTGTAGCACTATGATGAGATGGTTTTAGAACAATAATCTGTCCCTCACAGGAGCAGCAGAAACCTCTCACTATAGCACTAGGAAATTTTTTTAGAACAATAATCTGTCCCTCACAGGAGCAGCAGAAACCTCTCCCTCTAGCACTATGATAAGATGGTTTTAGAACAATAATCATTCGCTCACAAGAGCAGCAGGGACCTCTTCCTGTAGCACTATGATAAGATGATTTTAGAACAATAATCTATCCCTCACAAGAGCAGCAGGAACCTCTCCCTGTAGCACTATGATGAAATGATTTTAGAACAATAATCTGTCCCTCACAGGAGCAGCAGGAACTTCTCCCTATAGCATTAGGAGATGATTTTAGAACAATAATCTGTTCCTCACAGGAGCAGCAGGAACCTCTCCCTCTAGCAGTATGAGATGATTTTAGAACAATAATCTGTCCCTCAGAAAAGCAGCAGGAACCTCTCCCTGTAGCACTATGATGAGATGGTTTTAGAACAATAAGCTGTCCCTCACAAGAGCAGCAGGAACCGCTCACTGTAGCAAAATGATGAGATGATTTTAGAACAATAATCTGTCCCTCACAGGAGAAGCAGGAACCTCTCACTCTAGCAGTATGAGATGATTTTAGAACAATAATCTGTCCCTCACAAGAGCAGCAGGAACCTCTCCCTATAGCACTAGGAGATGATTTTAGAACAATAATCTGTCCCTCACAGGAGCAGCAGGAACCCCTCCCTGTAGCACTATGAGGAGATGATTTTAGAACAATAATCTGTCCCTCACAGGAGCAGCAGGAACCTCTCCCTCTAGCAGTATGAGATGATTTTAGAACAATAATCTGTCCCTCACAAGAGCAGCAGCAACCTCTTCCTGTAGCACTATAATGAGATGGTTTTAGAACAATAATTTGTCCCTCACAGTAGCAGCAGGAACCTCTCCCTACAGCACTAGAAGATGATTTTAGAACAATAATCTGTCCTTCACAGGAGCAGCAGGAACCTCTCCCTCTAGCACTATGATGAGATGATTTTAGAACAATAATTTGTCCCTCACAAGAGCAGCAAGAAACTCTCCCTGTAGCACTATGATGAGATGATTTTAGAACAATAATTTGTCCCTCACAGAAGCAGCAGGAACCTCTCCCTCTAGCAGTATGAGATGGTTTTAGAACAATAATCTGTCCCTCACAGGAGCAGCAGGAACCTCTCCCTATATCACTAGGAGATGATTTTAGAACAATAATGTGTCCCTCGCAGGAGCAGCAGGAACCTCTCCCTATAGCACTAGGAGATGATTTTAGAACAATAATCTGTCCCTCACAGCACCAGCAGGAACCTATCTCTGTAGCACTATGAGATGATTTTAGAACAATAATCTGTCCCTCACAGCAGCAGCAGGAACCTCTCCCTATAGCACTAGGAGATTATTTTAGAACAATAATCTGTTCCTCACAGCACCAGCAGGAACCTCTCCCTATAGCACTAGGAGATGATTTTAGAACAATAATCTGTCCCTCACAGCACCAGCAGGAACCTCTCCCTCTAGCAGTATGAGATTATTTTAGAACAATAATCTATCCCTCACAGCACTAGTAAATTCTACCTAGTCCAGTATCAGATGGTTTTAGAATGCTAAGCTTTCCCCTCACAACACCGCCAGGAATCTGTCTGTAATGCAGGATGAGATCATATTAGATCGGTAATCTATCCCTCACAGCGCCAGCAGCATGCTTTCCCTACACTAGCCTGAGACGATGTGACACGCGGCATATGTGACTCCAGCTCATATAGAGGCTGGGTCACATGATGCACTGGCCAATCACAGCTATGCCATTAGTAGGCATGCCTGTGATGGCTTCTAAGGGCAAACTAGTGAAACGCTTGTTGATTGGCTGCCCTGCAGCTATTCAACAGGCGCCAAAAATAGTCTGGGTCACATGATGCACTGGCCAATCACAGCCATGTCATTAGTAGGCATGGCTGTGATGGCTTCTAAGGGCAAATGAGTAAAACACTTGTTGATTGGCTGCCCTGCAGCTATAGAAAAGTTGCAAAAAATACCCGAATACCTAACCCGAACCCGGACATTTTTTCAAATGTCCGGGTTCGGGTTCAGGTTCAGGGCACGGACACCCCAAAGTCTGGTACGGACCCGAACTTTACAGTCCGGGTTCGCTCAACTCTAGTTTTAACCAATCTTGTACAATTTAACACTTGCCTAAGTGCAAAAAATACATGGCTAGGGTATAAAAGATCTTGTTTGCTTTTCTAACTGCTAGACCACCACTCCCCCACTAACCTTGCTCTACAATAACCACACCGGACTCAAGATGGAGTTCAATGACCATAGCAGCCCTTTATTAACAACTTATACATTAACTTATCAACTTATAAACCTGTGAACATCCAGTACCTTCTGCCAAAAACTAGGAGTGACAAGGTCCTTGTGGGCATCCACTACTTGTACCTGCGTAACCATTGAATTTTTAGGCTTCCAGCAGTAATAAACACACACTCAGAGACACACAACTACACGCAGGTACCAGCAATCATAGTAATGGGAGCCCTACCCAGGACGGTTCCCTATAAATGTACATATTTTTTCTTATGAAAAACACATAGCAGGACCTTGTATCCAATCGGCAGCCACGACTAAAAACTCAACAACTCTAATCCGAACCCCATTCTCCAAGAAACCTGGAACTCAATAAAAGGGGCGGAAGGCTGGGACGCTATCCCAAGCATGCTCTCCTCTGACTGCTGGATTCCAAAACCCTCCTACAGATCCCGAATTTGCAAGGAGAGAGGCCCACAGCGATTTGACGCAGCACAAAGTTCCCACAGTATAAGAAGGTGTACAAGAGAGTATGAAAAAAAGTATACAATTTATTAGATCAGGGTTAAAATTGTCACATGACAAATGGGCTGATTGCCATATACAACCATAATGATATACAAATAAAACCAAGTGGATACAAAGATAGCAGTGTGGAAGCTAGCAAACCCTCAATTGGAAGGTGTCCTAATAATGAAGGTTTGGCTTCCTCTCCAACATGTTTCGAAGTTCTTTGGTTATGTAACAAACTTCTTCCTCAGGGAGAAAGGTCACTGTATAACTTTGATTCTGAAACATAATATAAAACATAAATAGAACACAGTATAGTATGGAAATTTTTTTTTGTCAATAGACACAAAGTGGCTGTTGGGGCACATATATATATCCAACTTAATGACCATAAAATATGCATGCGGATCAATGGGGTCCACCAGTTATTACTTACCCCAATGATTTGAAAAAACGTACACCAGCCGGAGTAAGGCTGTAAGTCTGGTATGTACCAAACAAAACCCAACAAAAACATGGCCCAGAGACACTATGTCAGCGTCAGGTAAGAGAGCCCCCAATGCGTAATGGGGGAAAGCAGAGAACCAACAATGGCCCGCTTTGTCGCGTCCTTCCAGCGCGTCCGCAGATGTCTCCCACAAGAATCAATGGTAGGAGACAAAGCTAACCCAAGAGCAAGGCGGATGGCCTAAGATGAGAGAATACAGATATAAGTTGATGAAAAAAATTGGATGAAAAAAGAACCAATGAGAAAGCGCTATAGTAAAAATCCAAGTCTACTTACTATATAATAATAAAGTAGTGTGCTAGTGCAAAGCGATTAGGGATGAATGTAGCTGGAAGGCCTGTGGATTAAAAGTGTACTAAAATGAATATGTCGAAGCAGAGTATGTAATGGATAAAGAAAACAGGACCTTCAAGTATAGACCAAAAGCTCCATGACCTACCCCAGTGATAATAGGCGTCCCATGCAGCAGCAGCCAAGGGTCTGTGTGTCAGACAGTATCACTGTTGCTGTGTGTTGGCCAGGGTTTAAATGCAAAGTCTAACAAAGAGGCCCCTCCTATGTTGAGGGAGGAGCCCACATTGAGAAATCTCATTGGTTCTGGAATCATGGCGCTGCACAAAAATATGCAGCACCATTCAAAATACCATGGGATACTAGCGCACCACAAAGGTCCAGGGTCATCCATCGTCTCCCGCCGATTCCCCGCCATGACGGCGTCCCACGCGGCCGCACACCCAAGAAGGAAGTTCCATGTGCGCAGCCGCGTCCGACGTCATCACGGCGCCGACGCGCCTAATAGTCCCCACGCTCCAAGGCCGACCAACCATAGAGAGGGAGGGCGGACCCAGGAACACGGCCGACCAAGTACAACCCCCCGGACCGCAAACACCGCCCAGGGGGCCGGGCGCACCGGGGGGAGACATAAACAGCCCGCACAGCAAGGAAGAGGCAGGAAAAAAGGCCACGCCAGGACCAGGCTAAACATGGGTCATTATACAGAACATAAAGGTTATTCTGCATCACAATACTTGACACAAAAATTTGATAAACGGGGTTGATTAACCGGAGGGTCAACCATGAACCACCGATCCGCATACATTTACAAAGGTTGTGCAAAACAGTATAATTTTATATACCAAATTATTGTCTACTGTAAACAGTTACTCATTGACACATATAGAGACAATATGATAAACTAACAAGTATAAAAGTGTAGCCCATAGAAACGACAGTTGCACAGATGAGGAAAGAGGGATGTACAAGATGTAAGCATAAAAAGCAAAAAGGTCAGCCCATCAACACTCGATTAGTGTTGGATCAAAGCCCCCCGAGGAAAACCCTGGGAGGTATGGTTTAAAGTTTAGCACCCCGTTTAACCCTGGGGGTGCCGTAGCATTTAGTGTGACAATCCATCTGAGTTCACGTTGTAATAAAATTTTATCCACATCTCCCCCACGTGGATTGGTATGCACCCTGTCTAGGGCCACAAAGCGGACCACAGGCATGGTACCGCCATGTATGTCCCTGACATGGCGACCTAAAGGGGTATCAGGGTCATTTTTCCTCATATTGAGGACATGTCGGGCCACCCGCCGGCGAAACTGTTGCACAGTCTTGCCCACATAGAAACAACCGCAACCACAGTGCAGTAGATAAACTACCGCAGTAGTCAGGCAGTTCACATAATGTTGGGGTTTGAAGGTCCCAAAATTGGGTAACTTAATTTGTTTCCTCGTGTCTAGGTACTTGCAATGTGAGCATGCCCCACAGGTGAAGGTGCCCCGGTATGAACAGGGGTCACCCCCCACATGTGCCGCATGCTCACTGTGCACCAACATATCTCCAATGGACGTAGCTCGCCGGTATGTAATAAGAGGTTTTGGGGGCACAAGATGTCCTATCACAGGGTCTGAAGTAAGTAAGTTATAAAAGAATATAAAATTAACCGCGCCCACTATAAAATTGTAATAATAAAAAGGTTATATGAGATGTTTAAGAGTAGTATTGACCCAGGCTGCTCGCAAACAAACAATAGATCAGGAAATTGTTCAAGCAAAATAATGTAAATAATTGCAGCGCCCGAAATTAAAGAAAAATTTTAAAGAGGTAGATGATCCACATATGCAGCATAGACAAAGGGTAAGAAATATAAAACAAAATAATTATCCCTCCTTTACGGAATATTGACAAGATCTTAAAGTCCTATCCGAGTCTCACTATAAGCTCGTAAATTGTGAATCGAGGGGGTACACCCTCAAAGTCTTCAGTGGGGTAAGCCACTAAGAGGATAACAGGTATAAATGGTAAAGCCTTTGTGAAAATCTTCATAGAAAAGACATCCTAGCGAATCCTGGATACTAGTGAAGATGTAAGCTTACCAGACTCAGGTAGAACATGCGCAGGGGTCACAATCCACTTAGAGGGTAGTGGTAACCGCAAACATCAAGGGCAAGTAATCCTGAACATCAATAAGGTCATCATGGACGGGTCATCACGGGCATGGACTTCCACAGGTCATTAAGGACAGATCCTCCCAAGCAGTATTGAAACGAAAAATGGATCCAATCCCAAGGGACTTCAAAACCTCTCTGGAATGCTCCACACGGTTCATCCAATGTTTAGCACATATGACATGAGAGGAAAGAGGCCAACATAGTGTGATACCGTTTCAAAAATTTTATTTGAACATAAAGGATTAACAATACTCACATTGGTGAAAATATAAAAAGAGCTCTGGGTAAAAACGAAGTGACAGGAGGAGTAGAGAACCCGACGCGTTTCGGCTCACACAGCCGTCATCTGGGGTATTCCCCCCCCCCTGTCGTCACTCCTATTTATAATGAATGTCAAAAATATACAATCACCGCCCCTAGGGGGCTAAAACCGGAAGTCAGCCTTTGGTTTAAAAATGGCGTCATCGGCGTGCGTTCCACGCCTCTTTCTCATGAATTTGTATACAATAGAATGAAGAGGACAAAAAGGATTTCAATTAAGAAAAAAATATATCGATATGTGATGAAACTCATGGTAATGTGTTTATGCGCTGTTAAAACCAACAGAAAAGAGAATTAATGATGGTGTATAAGAAACTATACAAATATACAATAGTTGGTGTTAGGGGAAGGAATATGGGGGCAACCCGGAACCGGAAGTGAATATAGCCGGCAAAAAAACACGTGTAAGGAGCCGCTCATAGCTCAATGTGTATTACACGTCACTTCCTGTATCAAAGGAAGTGTCAGCAAAGAACGTTCAAAGTGAAAAGTGACTAGGTTACGATGTGCGTGTCATAGCACATAGTGTATGGTTTCCAGAACCGATTTGGGGAAGAGATTGTGTGTAAAGAATAATTAATGAATAAAAATCGAAAGACTAAATGTAAATAAGGATGGTGAATGTCAATAGAACAAGGTGGTTGGTGTGTAAACAATAAATGATCTTTGTGAAAAGTAGATATATATGTGCAAATAGCAAAATTATTAAAATATATTAAAAATTGTAGATACATCAATATGTGACCGCAGTATGTAAATAATCACATAGATAAAAATCTTTTGTCTTTTTAATTGCAAGAATTATGGTAATTAAACGACGCCGAATTTAAAATAAAGTGAGACCTGCGTTGCACATAGTAAAAATAATAATAATAATAATCACAAACAAGCGAATTAAAAATATGAGCAATAGTATTAAACATTAATAAAAAATTGGTAAGTCGACCATAAAATAAGGGGGTATAGAGCACATGTTAGAGAGCAACTAAGAGAATAGTTACCGGATCAGAATTTAAAGAATGATACCGATATTGGATATATAAATTTAAAGTATGATCAGATAAAGGAGAATAAATGTGTAGCAAAATGACACCAAAATGTATCTTAAAAAGACATAAAATGGTATTAAAATTGGGAAAAAAATTTAAAATATATATGTATATAAAATATTGGTATAAATATAAAAAAGAGGTTAATCTGCAGGAATGGGGGGAGAGAAAGTCAAGCCTTGTTAATAAAAGAATTGATGTCCCAATCGACATTCATTCCATGCGGGTAATAACTTTTAATGGAATAGATCCAAAAAGTTTCTAGTTGTGAGATACCTCTTTTTATCCAGCCTCCCCTCCAAGGAGGGACGTATTTGTCGATAACTTGAAACAGAGTACCTTCAGGGTTTTGGTCATGGTATTTTAAATAATGTTTAGGTACACTGTGGTTGGTTTTACCCTTTAAAATATTCGTTATGTGTTCATTTACTCTAACGTTAAAAGACCTGGTAGTTCTCCCCACATATTGTTTATGGCAGGGGCAAGTCAAGAGGTAAACCACATTTTTTGTTTCACAGGTACTGAATGATTTCAAGTCATATGTTTTACCAGTGGTGGTGGAAGGGAAGCTGGGAATATTTCTTTTTTTACATTTGTTCATCTTACACACCCGACATTTTTGGCATTTAAAATATCCGTTCATGTTTTGAAAAAAGGATAATCTTTTGGGTGGGTCGATCACATTAGGTGCCAGTCTGTGCCTAAGTGAAGGCACACCCCTATAGGTGATTTGAGGTCTCACGGGCAAAAGTGGGCAAAGAATTGGATCATTGCGAAGGACATTCCAGTGTTTTTTAATGACATTCTTTATCTGTCTATGTTGAATGGAGTATCCAGTAAAGAAGGACCACTTAGCATCATGTTTAAGAGTCTTAGGTTTGTCTAAACTTCCTAGTGTCTGAACAATTTCTCCTTAACCTGATGAACTGGCTTTTCGGGATGGATTTCAGCCAAGGTTTAAAATGACAGCTGTCAGTAGGGATAAAACCATTTCTGGAAAAAATTTGGGTGGCTATCTTTACCAAAATAGGGATGACTGTCGACAGTAAAATTTGGAACCGACTTTAGGTAGGGCTTTTCGGTCAAGTAGTCCAATTCCTCTTTAACAAGTCTGTGATCCTTCAAATCTGTTTGGATTCTGAGAATTTGTACTACGATTCACCAGGAAGAAATGACCTATGAGGTAAGTTGTATCTGTCTATTTCTTACAGTAATTTTTTGTGACCTTACAGGAAGCGTTACTAGGTTAAGAAACGGGTGAAAACGGGCACTCTGGAGTTTAGTGGATATCCCCACACGGAAGTGAATCCGTGTCTGACCGTGGATTACACTAGCTGGGTGGGTT
>BLSH010049610.1:150975-163510 GCA_018402905.1 Glandirana rugosa
TATCCAAGATGTCAGGAGTCCGTACACTCCGGTGGTCTTCCACGCCCTGTTGTCAAGTGGACGGAACGCCAACGGTTTCACGGGCCGGTTAAATGACAGTACCGTGTCGAGGTCATGAAGGTCCGCCTCACGAAGTCCATATTTCTAAGCCCATGGGTTGGTGGTGTCGGGCAGAAAGAGACAGTCAAATCCCAGGAACCCATGACACCTCGATCGATCTCAGACGGCATAGGCCCAATCCTCCAGGAGGACCTGGTTATCTTTCGACACCCGTCCATACCCCAATGGGTCTTGTTCATTTACCGCTTTCAGCTCCATATTACGTACAGGCCAGGGTCTAAGAATGTCAAGCCAGATGCCTTGTCCCGGATGTTCCCAGAGCCTGGGGTAGTTCCCCTTCCAGACACCATTCTACCTGCCCACAGCTTTCTATTGGTCCAGGAGGACCTCCTAACCCGGATACGGCAGACTCTAGCTAGCTCCACAGTACCCAAGGACCCTAAACTGACAGAGAAAGACGGGCTGTGGTGGTTGGGTACCCGAATCTTTATACCTGAAGCACTCCGCCTGGAAGTACTGGAGCTGTGCCATGACAGTAAATTGGCCGGGCACTTTGGCAACCGCAAGGCAGGTGAACTGTTGTCCCGCACCTTCTGGTGGCCTCACATGCCTGAGGACTGTAGAACCTATGTAAGAGCCTGTCCCACTTGTGCCCCAAACAAGACGGAGAGGGCCAAGGCCTGGGGTCTGCTGAATCCCTTACCTATCCCCGAGCGTCCTTGGTCCCATATCGACATGGATTTTCTTGTTGAGCTGCCCCCATCCGCGGGATTCAACACCATCTTTGTAGTGGTTGACCGTCTCACTAAGATGGCACACTTTATTCCGATGCAAGGCACACCTACTGCAACAGAGACCGCCAAGACCTTCATCAAGGAAATTGTCAGGTTGCATGGCATCCCCACTAACATTGTGTCAGACCGAGGGGTGCAATTTACATCCCGAGTTTGGAGATCTCTATGTTCCACCCTAGGAGTTGAACTGGCCTTTTCATCAGCCTATCACCCGCAATCAAATGGACAGACAGAAAGGTCCAACCAGACCCTTGAGCAGTACCTCCGCTGCTACTCCTCGTACTCCCAGGACGATTGGGTCTCTCTGCTGCCATTAGCCGAGTTCGCCTATAAAAACGTGGTCCATTCCGCCACCAAGCAATCGGCGTTCTGGGCGAATCTCGGCTATCATCCCACATTCCTGCCTACCACTCTGACCGAAAGCCCTGTCCCGGCGGTGCAGGAGATCACACAGTTCTTGGAAAGGAACAACCGCCTTCTGCAGGAGACCCTGGCGCAAACCCAGGAGCGCGATAAAAGGACTTTCGACAGGGGGAGACGAGGAGAGCTGAACTTGCAACCTGGCGACTGGGTCTGGTTGGCCACTAAATATCTGAGGCTGACATGTCCATCCAAAAAGTTGGGCCCTAGATACATTGGACCTTTACCTGCCAAAAGAAAAATCAACAACGTGGCTTATGAACTTGACCTTCCTCCCTCACTTAGAATTCATCCAGTTTTCATGTAAACCTGCTTAAGCCAGTGGCCAAGGATCCCTTCCCCGGGCGGAGAACAGCTCCAGCCGAACCGGTCCTAGTGGACGGAGAGGAGGAGTTTGAGGTTGAAGCTGTTCTGGACTGCAGAAGGAGAGGAGGCATCACCCAGTTCCTAGTAAAGTGGAAGGGATACGGGCCGGAAGAGAATTCTTGGGAACCTGAAGACCATCTACATGCCAAGGAGCTGGTGAAGGCCTTCTGGAGGAACAACCCGACCAAGAGAGCCCGTTTGGGCATCCGGAGGCTGCCCCTTGGGGGGGGCAATGTTAGAAGAAGATTGTGCTGAGGACTTGTTTGCATTTTGTTGTTGTTTCTTCGTGCTCCCGGAGGAGGCGGTGCCGGGCAGCTCTATTTAAACAGTGTGCTTCCTGTAGCAAGTGCTGTCCGTTCTACAGCGCTCCCTGTTCCTGTGACCCCCCAGCGCTTGTTCTAGTGAGACTTCCTGTACTTCTGACCCTGGCTACTTATCTGGACTTTGTTTGCTATCTGCCTGCCCTGACCTCTGATTGTTAACGACCACTCTTCTGCCTGATCCTTGTACCTCATCTGCCCGCACGTCGCCAACCCTGCCTGCACCCGACTACCCGCCTGCCTGCTCCACCTGTACCGCATTGCCTGCCTGTTGATGACCCAGCCTGTACCACCACTCTTCTGCTACACAAGCTCCTGTGGACCTGCACCTACCACCTGTGACCAAGTCCAGTCCTCGTGCCCCCCTGTGGTCCTGAGCTCCCTGTCCCCACTATCAGGGGCTCACGAACCAGGGCTGTAAGAGAGGTTGCCCCTGCATAAGTCAGACTCAACCACCAGGTACGTGACACCCAGCCTTCCGCAAAATTTCACCAGGGATTCATCGGTGCATATATGCTGGTCCGGGGTAAATATTTGGGGGAATATTTCAGAAAAATGATTGAGAATTGGGCGAATCTTATAAAGCCAGTCATAATTTGGGGCATTTCGGGGAGGGCACTGGGTATTATCGCTAAAATGGAGAAATCTCCTGATCATGAAAAATCTTTTCCTGGGCATTATTGATGAGAAGACCGGCATGTAATAGATGGGGCGGGTGGACCAGTAGGAGCGGATTTCATTTTTGTTGTTAAGTCCCATGCAGAACGTGAGGCCCAAAAAAGTTTTGAACTCTTCTACCATTACGTCTCTCCATTCATAGGGATGGGAATAATATGAGGTTAGGTTAGCCTGGATAAATTGCTGTGCATATAGGTTGCACTATCACAATGGATCGCAGCATGTCCTCCATAAAAACCAAATCAAAAAAATTAATGGGAGAGAAATTTTCTGTGTCCACCTGGACTCCTGGTTGGACAGTAAAAGGGGGAATCCTAGCTTCTCCTGAATTAGGAGGAAGCCATAAGGGGTGCTGGAGTGAGTAGGGAAGGCCGGCATGGAACCTAACCCTTTGGGGCCGAGGTACAGCGGTGCTTGTGGATGGCACTGGGGTGCTGGTGAATGGCACAGCGGTGCTGGTGGATGGTATTGCCTCTTCACCAACGCGCCTTTGTTTGGCGGGTGGACAATATTCTTCATCCGAGTCCAACTCTGATTCGCTGCTTGAGACCGGATCGTAGGCCATATCAGACTCCGGCTCAGACTCAAAGGACTCTGCAGGAGAGAGCTCCCCGTTGCTCTCCTCTGCCGCAAGAATATTGTAGGCCTCCTTAAGAGAAAAAGATCTTTTTGCCATTGTTGCAGCACTAATTGACACTGATGATATACATATGGCACTAATGAGGTGATGGGCACTTATGGCACTGATGGGACTGATGTCAGGTGGCACTGATGACAGGCCAGGTGGCATTGATATGTGGCACTGATGACAGGTCAGGTGGCACTGGTGACAAGTAACACTGATGGCACTGACAGGTGGCACTGGCAGGTGGCACAGATGACAGGTCAGGTGGCACTGACACATGGCACTGATGACAGGTCAAGTGGCACTGATGACAGGTCAAGTGGCACTTTATGACACGTTGCACTGATGACACTTGATGGCACTGACAGGTGGCACTGATATGTAGCACTGACAGATGGCACTGACACGTGGCACTGATGGCAGGTCAGGTGGCACTGATGTGGCACTGATGACAGGTGGGGTGGCACTGACACATGGCACTGATGACAGGTCAGGTGGCACTTTATGACATGTAGCACTGATGACATTTTAATGACACGTGACACTTGCTGGCACTGAAAGGTGGCACTGATGATATGTGGCACAAACAAGTGACACCAACGGGTCAGGTGGCACTGATAAGTGGCCCTGATGACAGGTCAGGTGGCACTGATGACAGGTCAGGTGGCACTTTATGAAATGTGTCACCGATGACACTTGATGGCACTGAAAGGTGGCACGGATGATATGTGGCACTGACAGGTGGCACTGACACGTGGCACTGATGACAGGTCAGGTGGCACGACACGTAGCACTGATGACACTCTGATGACACGTGACACTTGATGGCACTGATAAGTGGTACTGATGATGCGTGGCACTGACAGGTGGCACTGACACGTAGCACTGATGACAGGCCAGGTGGCACTGACACGTGGCACTGATGACAGGTCAGGTGGCACGACATGTAGCACTGATGACACTCTGATGACACAAGACACTTGATGGCACTGATAGGTGGCACTGATGATACGTGGCACTGACAGGTGGCACTGACACATAGCACTGATGACAGGTCAGGTGGCACTGACACGTGGCACTGATGACAGGTCAGGTGGCCCGACACGTAGCACTGATGACACTCTGATGACACGTGACACTTGATGGCACTGATAAGTGGTACTGATGATGCGTGGCACTGATATGTGGCACTGACAGGTGGTACTGACAGGTGGCACTATGATGGGCACAGTAACAACTAGAGTTTTTTCAACTCACAGAGGCAACGGCAGCAGGGATTGATCACTCTCTCCTCACACAGCGGTGTCTGTGTGAGGAGAGAAGGCAGGCAACGAGAGATGATCTCATATGTTTACATTTGAGATCATCTCTCATTGGACCCACCAATCTTCGGTTAAACGGCCGCTGTGATTGGCCGTTTATCACGATCTGTGATTGGCTGTGTCCAAGGGACACAGCGATCACAGATATTCCCGGCTGCGCGCATGCAAAGGGCCGGACGTCCATGGACGTCCGTCGGGCAATTCAGGCCCGTGCTGTAGCCGTCTTTTGGCTATAGCGCGGATCTGAACTGGTTAATACTATTTTTTTTGTGGTTATCAATCATAGTAAGTTTTGTAAAGAGTGTGAGACATTAGAACTCTGTGGCAAAGTGCTACAAAGAGTAAACATAAGTAGGTTGGGAGAAAATGGAAAAAAGGATAGGAGTCCAGATTATGGAAGGGAGAGATAGCAAAGGGCAGAAGCCGTAACTGGGCATTATGAGTGATGGCGACATTGCCAATGTCATCCATGCGAATGTGATTGCCATGGTGATTGAAAGGAAGGGGTAACTGTATCCTCGGCTATCTCCTGAACCTCCGACAGGCACCTTTATGATTATCAGACATGTCTGTAGATAATATGCATAGATAAGAAAGACATACACAGAACTATAGTTAAGCAGGGAATTGTGTATTGTGACGCATGGGAGGCGCCCTTTATATGGCGGTACACGTCACAGATCATTCAAGAAATGGCACATGCGTACATCATCAAGCAGTAGAAACTGGTAAAAACAGGTGTCCTTTCTTGTATCCTACAAGATACAAAGGGTACACTAGCTGCAGAATATTGATACAGAATACAAGAACTTCATTATGTGACTAACTGGCCTCAGCTATTTCATGTGAACCTAGCAAAAGACATTTTCTCAAGATAAGGCCAGAAACAAAGCAGACTAACAGATATTTAAAGTGGAACCCTAACACTCAAAATGGATACTGTCAAATCCTTTCAAATCCCCTCTTAAGTCATGCATATGACTTCTATAGCTTTGAGATTTCTTGGGGCACTTTAGTCTGATCCTTATGTTTACACTGACCCATATAAAGATGGAGATATTGGGTGTATGCATGAGAGGGGTGTTGGGTTGGGGCAGTACATTTGGCAATACACATAAGTAACTTGAACCCTAAATAAAGCAAAAGGATAACAAGGGCCAATGTTACAATAATAGTATAGTAAGACTATTCTTTAACCCAGAAGCTGATGTGTGAAAGGTATCGTCTGTCATTGAACCATTATTGGTTGGCCTAGTGATATTAAATTCTGAATTGCTACACATGTGTTGGCCTTTATCTGAACCTCTTAATTTAAAGCACCGATTTGGTCTATAAGCCTCACCACGGGAAAGGGTATTGATATATTTGCCTGTCCTGCGGTGACATTTGTCAGTACTATAGGAAGGGTGCCATTTAGCATGGGTGTGATGTTTAATGATAGTGCTAGCAGGGGAATTCTCACGGTACTAGGGTGTAGCTTACTACAAATCCAACATTCCTTGAAACCTGACTTCTGAGCATATGCATATTTAAATTTTAGCAAAAGCATTTTCCCTTAAAAGGAGTCACTAACAGTTTTATCGTTCTATCTCTCGTTTGTCTCTCTTAATTGTAGTATTGTTCATTACAGCGACAGTCTTAGGGCTTTCTCCACATATTGGCCTTATGAGGCCTAAGTCCTCAGGGTAATATATACAGTTAGTTACTATCCAAACTGGAAGGAAGATCAAGAGGAGGAGCGCCATTAGAAGGCACAAGGCCTTCCCAAAAGTCTGTGGTGAGATAAGCAAGGTCATCTTTTTCAGAGACTTTTCCACCTGTTTCACTCTCAGTTAGAGGACTTATGCCATCTGTTTTGCCTCTCTTGTCTTTATCTTGCTTCTTGGGTGCTTGGTTCACCCTTTTCACACGACTAGCATGGATCCAGCTAGAGGATTCCTCTGTAAGGATAGCTGTCCTGGTGATGGCCACCACTCTTGTGGCTGGTCCGAATCGAGGTTCCTGTGGCTTTCGTCCCTTTGGCACTCTCTGGATCACGACCTGGTCCCCGACCTGGAAAGGGTGCGTTGGTACCTGTGAAGAACAAGGAGAGGTGCGAGCAACGTTTCTTTCAACTTTGTCCAGAGTTTCAATAAGTTTTCTCACGTATTCCTCCTGGATTAGATCTTGGTCCCCTCTTTCTACCATAAGTGGCTGTCTGGCCCATGGAGTGGGGAATGGCCTACCCATTAAAACCTCAAAAGGGGAGAAACTGTCTTCCCGGAGAGGGGGTCATTCCTACCTCGGCCAGAACCGCTGGGAGGACCTTCTTCCAACCTGCACATGTACCTCCAGTTGCCTTAACCATTCTATCCTTGAGAGTCCTATTCATCCTTTCCACTATACCTGAACTTTGGGGGTGATAAGGTATGTGAAACTTCCAGTCAATTTTAAGAGTCCTTACCAGATCTTGGCAGACCTTGGCCACAAACGCAGAGCCATTGTCTGAGTTAATCTAGAGCGGACATCCCCACCTGGGAATAATCTCTTGTGTAAGAATTTTTACAACTGTTTGGGCATCTTCTCTTGTGGTTACCAAGACCTCAGGTCATCGTGAAAACATATCCATGATCACCAAAAGGTACTCCTGTCTCTTACCCACCTTTGGCATATGTGTAAGGTCTATCTGTAGGTGAGTGAATGGTGTTGTTGGGTATATAAGGTGTTCATGTTTTTTTTTTGTTCATGCTTTTTTTCTGATACATATGATGCATCTGGAGACATATGCCTTGACAAGGGAGGGGAGGCCTGACATGCATGGTCTCCCCTCTTGGTAGATAAGTCCAGAATTAGGGCCTATCTGCACACCTGCGTTGCTCCAATCTATGCCCGTGGCATATGTCTGTAAATCTTGCAATATTTGGTCTAGAAATAGAATTTCTGACATGAGCAAAGGCATTTGGGTGGTTGCATTTTGAGTGGATGCGGCTTCCTTCGATGCTCTATCTGCTAGGGCACTTCCTTTAGCTATATCAGTTTACTGGCCTATGTGTGCTCTGCAATGTAAAATGGCTATGGACCTTGGTAGCTGTATAGCTTTTATTATTTCTTTAAAATATGCACATCTTGTCCTTCAAAGAGCTGGCAAGCTCTTGTGATGGCTATCAGTTCTGCAGCCTGGGCTGACTGGTAAGGAATTGATTTTGCCTCTAGAATTTGGTCTCGTAATTGTACAACAGCATATCCTGCATGATATGTGTTGCCATTGGGACCCGAACAAGAGCCATCCACAAACACATTCTGTGCATCTGGAAGGGCCACAGAAGACATGTCCTGCAGATGGGGTATTAGGCTGCTGCTCATTAGAGTTAGCGCAGTGTTTTTCTTTCTTTTTACAGAAGACATGTCCTGTCTTGGGGACTTGTCCTGATGGATGAGATCCAAACAATCATGTTGTGGGACAATCTCATCCTGTTCTCCTTTTAATTCTAACAAAACATAGAGGATTGGGGCTGTGCCTAAGGTAAGAGAGGCATATTTTATCTTTAGCTTAGCGTTGGAGAGCAGTGTAACCTTATAACCACTAAGCCTTGGGGCTAACATATGTTGGGTGTGTAAAGTGGTATCCTGTCCCAGAGTGAATGATGCAGCCATTTGCACCACCATCACACAGGATGCTAAAGCTCTGAGACACGCAGGCATGCCTTGAACCTGTACTGGAACCATCTTTGAGAAAAAAACAACAGGGCGGAGCTGGCCTCCATGTTCCTGAGCTAGGACTCCCGTCATCATTTTACAATTGTCCCTGGAATCAGGCAGGCCTAGACTAGGGGCCGTTACCATAGCATTTTTCAAATACACAAAAGCATTACACATTTCCTTTGACCAGTTTACACAATCTGGCATATCAGAACCTGTGGCATGTCTCAGGAGATTGTCATAGTAGGAACAGTCAGGTATTCATTGGCGGCAGTAACCAATCATGCCAAGGAAGGTAAGCATGTCCTTCTTGGTCAGTGGGCGGGGCAGACCCACGAGAGCCACAGCTCTCTTGTAACTGACTTTCCTTTCTCCTTTTGTGAGGACAAAACCAAGGTACACAACAGTTTCCTAGCACCACTGCAATTTCTTTCTAAACACTTTCAAATACACAGTTTATGAGATCCACACTGTCCTCCTGTCCGGCTGCTTGATTTGAAGTAGGACCGAACCATGACGGGAAGTCCAGGACCTCAGTGTGGCCTGGAGCACAATTGAGTAGACTACAGGTGAGTCCACATAGCCCTGGGGCATTCTACACCAAATAAGCTGGCAATTCTTTAAACACAAGGCAAAGATTGGCCATGTCTCATTATCCACAGGGACGAAAAAAAACATTTGCCAGATCAATCACTGTAAAACACTCTGCATCGGATGGAATGGAGGACAGGACTGATGGCACATCTTGCACTATTGGGGCAATGGGGACCACAAGTTCATTCATGGCTCTCAGATCCTGTAAAAATCTGTAGCTACCACTGGGGCAATACCTTCCTCCTTTTCCTTTGATAAAGGATACTGTTTCTAGTACACAGGCTTTGCCCGTGCCTTAAGAGTGGCCTTGTAGGGGGTACAGGAAAAGGGACCAACATCAAAAGAATTTTCTGCCTATACTCTGTCCTACCTGGAGGTGGGCAGTGGGTGTCTGTCACAATCAGTGTTAGGAAGGAAATTATTGGGACCTTGGTGGATTGCGCTACAATCCCACCCTTCTTTGTGGTTCTGATAATAATGTTTACATAAATAAACTAAATGTTAACAATTATGGTGATGCAAACTGTCAATGTGTGCTGTAATCTTCATCTTTAGTTCTCGGACATCAAACCATATCAGACAGGTGGATTGATGCCTTATTTTCTCTGCACTATCTAGAAACTAAACAAAATGAAAGATCTTAGTGAATCATCATTACATTTCCCTCCTAGAAATAAACAAATGGTTAGCAATAAACACATATAAATCACAAAATACAAAACATATGGCCATATTGTTTAATAAGAGTGCACTCTTTTCTACCCATATGAAATAAATTCATAATTAATTAATTATCACCACGTGGATTTTCATTAAAGGACGTCCATCAAAAATTACCAATAATAATTCACCATAACCTTTATAGCATGTTCATAACATTTTGCACAAAATTATACATCACCAAATCCATTGATTTTCCTATTTAAACCTCTTACCATACAAATCTTGAAAACTTGTAGAAATAAATGCGGTCATTTCAGTATTAACAAAAACTTATAAAACAATCATTAGTGTTGTATTTTAAAGTATCACACTTCATTACAATCATTAATCAAAACGATACATACATAGACATACATCTCCAGTGATCATTCAATATTGTCCTATCATATACTGTTAAGTAAAGATGATCTAAGCCTGGTCTTTACTAGTAATGATTTTCATTAAAGAATACAAATGGGTTTTTATCAGTGGGTGGAGCCTTTTCCCTTTCCACGCCCAATAGACTGGAATTGGGAACTAAATATTTACATAATTTATAATAAACATGGCTACCTTTTATGAATTTGCAGGGCGTCGGCTGGTCTCAGCCTTTTTTTTTCCTTTGTTTCAAACAATAGTTACATAGCAAAACTAACCATTTCAAGTATTTAAAATTGTCCTTTACCTTTTTTACAAAGTTTTTATTTATTTTTTTTACATCACTTACTTTTGAGCAACACATGTCACACTAGCATTCCATAGCTGTTCAAAACGTAACACGTTGCCCTACACTTCACATAGTATATCTCTATTAGATTACAAGCTTCCCGAAGGTAGGGACCCATGTGAACACACAATATACAATCAAAGCACTGCGCAAACCGACAACACTATAAAAGTCCCTTAAATAAATAAATAAATCAAAGGAGAGAAGGAATCCATCTACACAGAAACACACAGAACGAGGGGGAGACAAATCATCTCTCTCAAGTAGCGAAACTTACGTTTTCACATTGACTACAGGGAGAACAGAATGCATTTAACCTCTTCATAAAACATGGCCAGCTCATAATCCCCCACATTCAAACAGTGAGGCTTCTACAATTCACATACTTTTTTTTTTTTTTTTTTTGTGAGATTTGGATTTTGGCAGGCTTCAAGACATAAGGGGGAGGATGGCTTGGAGAACAGCATGAGAGGAGTGTATGGGTCTATGTATTTCTAACTCACACTCATGTAATTGGTAATAAATCATAATAAGATTTTTCAGAAGAGAACCTAGTTCTAATAAAACAGTTAACTACACACACACTCAAGATAAGTCATTTAAAACATTTTCCATGCAACAGAGAGAGAGAGAGAAAATGAAAGTAATATAATCATGAAGTGCACTGCCGTGGTTTTTTTTTTTTTCGTTTCTTACCACAAGAAACTTTTTCCCAGTGGTCCCAGACTCACCCCGATGCTTACCAAAGCATCTTTTATATTTCTATATATACTTGAGCATCCCGGACAGCTCTAATGGGAGTATCCAACTTCCCAGTGCTTCTCAGAGCACTCTAACTGGCCAGTTAGTTTTACTCTTATCTCAACAGGAGGATATTATTTTTAGCCTTTCAGATTCAAATGGGTCTTGGAGACACCCGTACCTACGGAAATGTAATCTCCGTCAAAAAGACAAATATTACTTACCGCAGGTGGTCCCCAAAATCCCAGGACGAGCCCCCAGCTGAAAGGAAGGGGTAACTGTATCCTCGGCTATCTCCTGAACCTCCGACAGGCACCTTTATGATTATCAGACATGTCTGTAGATAATATGCATAGATAAGAAAGACATACACAGAACTATAGTTAAGCAGGGGATTGTGTATTGTGACGCATGGGAGGCGCCCTTTATATGGCGGTACACGTCACAGATCATTCAAGAAATGGCACATGCGTACATCATCAAGCAGTAGAAACTGGTAAAAACAGGTGTCCTTTGTTACAAGATACAAAGGGTACACTAGCTGCAGAATATTGATACAGAATACAAGAACTTCATTATGTGACTAACTGGCCTCAGCTATTTCATGTGAACCTAGCAAAAGACATTTTCTCAAGATAAGGCCAAAAACAAAACAGACTAACAGATATTTAAAGTGGAACCCTAACACTCAAAATGGATACTGTCAAATCCTTTCAGTGATGATAAATAGTTACATAATTAGTCAGGTTGAAAAAAGACACAGGTCCATCTAGTTCAAGCAATAAAAGGGGGATAAAATCACACAATCCCATATACACAATCTTATACCCACAGTTGATCCAGATGAAGGCAAAAAAAAACAGCAAAGCATGACCCAATTTGCTTCAGCAGAGGTAAATTCCTTCTTGGTCCCTCGAGAGGCAATCGGATATTCCACATTTTCACAGCTCTTACTGTGAAGAAACCTTTCCAGAGATTAAATCACTTTTCCTCTTGATGTAAAGAGTGCCCCTCTGTCTGTGATGACCCTAAAGCGAATAACTCAACACCAAGTTCACTATATGGACCACTTACAGCTAGTGTTGAGCGAACCCGGACTGTAACGTTCGGGTCCGTACTGAACTTTCGGGTGTCCAGGGCATGGACCCGGACCCGGACATTTCAAAAATCGTTTGGGTTCGGTCCGGGGTTCTGCTATTTTACTCCACGTGTTGAGAAGCTGCAGGGCAGCCAATCAACAAACGTTTGTCGAAGGAAAGGGATGTGATTGGGTTCCTCGTACACTGACGTCGTGACACTGAGGTCGAATATTTCTCCGACCCAGTGTACTACGTGACCGGTTAGTGTCGGTACGGTAATCATCCGTACCGACACTACCGAAGATTCCCGTTTGGTCACTTTGCAAACAACTAACCGACGGGACGTCGAAGAGTTGTGCACCTCATTTTATCGTCTTGGGGCCTGGCTTGGGTTTGCTAAAAACTTTACAGGCCCAGGCCCAGGTACGG
>BLSH010049610.1:193504-207337 GCA_018402905.1 Glandirana rugosa
TCTCAACTCGCTTGGGCTTGACATTTCAAGCCCAAGCACTCACGTGGAATCAAATACCAAACCCCGAACTCGAACCCAAACTTTTTTTGAAAAGTCCGGGTTTGGGTTTGGGTCCGGGTCCCGAACACCCCAAAGTTTGGTACGAACCCGAACTTTACAGTTCGGGTTCGCTCAACTCTATAACACAAACTGTGAAAGTGAGATTAGGTAAGGTCTCTATAGATTAGGGTTCATATAAATAAACATGTCATGATTGTGACAGGACCAATCAAGCAGCTTGTGCTCCAGACGCCGGGCGGTATATATTGTAGCAGCGGCCCCCTTCCGTGGTTTTTCTTCTTCAGCCAATCTTTTCTTCCTTCTGAGCCAACCTCCAGCATTGACGTCCGCCACGGACGTCAATGCTGGAGGTTGGCTCAGAAGGCTCTCCCTTCCCCTGTGTATTGAAGCTCCATCTGGATCTCTGCTGACGCAGTCTGCAGCATGTCTATTTGTAGGGATGAGGGCAGACACAGTCAACAGCCTCCGTGCCTTGTGTAGAACTTTGTTGCTGCTTTACTATTTGATACTTTTCCAGGAGTAATTCTCACACTAGCTGTGATCCCAAACACAGACACGAGATCAGTTCAAAGGTCTATTGTCATACCTTTTGCCTTTTGTTTTTGCCTTTTAATAAGGAAGCAGCAGAGTGCTGTTGAAATCATCTCTCTGCTCTATTTTTGTCAGGAAGCAATCATTGTTAGGTAAACAGCACTGCCAAATGTCTTAGAGCCTGATTGGCTTAGAGTGATGCCCCTCGTTCTTCGGGTTTGAATGCTGCTATGCAGGGTATTTAAGAAGGGAGATATTAACCACTTCAGCTCCAGAAGGTTTTACCCCCTTCATGACCTGGCCATTTTTTGCTATTCAGCACAGTGCTCTTGAACTGGAAATTGCATGGTCATGTAACACTGCACACAAGTGAAATGTATATAATTTGTTCACACAAATAGATCTTTCTTTTGATGGTATTTGATCACTTATAAAACATATCCAATAAAATCAGGATAGTAAAAATACCCCCAAAAGACCCCCTTTCGAAAGTAGAGATTCTTAGGAATTTATTAAGGGGCATTACAAGTTTTTTGAAGTTGTAATCTTTTGTCACACTTTTTTGGAAAGAAACAAATGAAGTTAAATTGTTTTTTTCACAATTTTTTACATACTTTCATCAGAGTAGTTTAGTGCAACCATAGTGACACTATACTACTCTTGGGGAGGGGGAGCAGGGATTTTTTTGACACTTTGAGTGCTGTTACAGTGATGATCAGTGGGTTATAATCATAACAGCTGTGATTTCTTTGTGTGATGTGATTGGCCCACAGATATCACATTGTACCAGGGTGCTGTGATTGGCCCGTGTACAATGTGATAGCTGTGGGCCAATCACAGCATTAATATAGGAATCACAGCTGTTATCAACTAAATCCATTCATAATAGCTTTATGATCATGTGCCTCATGAGAAATGTAAAGAAAAAGAATATACACAAAATAGACAATAGTAGCAACAGCAAAATAAATGGGATTAAAAACAAATAAGTACTTAACAAGGTTCTTGATATTAGGTTCTAAGTCCAATTTAATGTACCATAAAGTATCAGAATCATTGGCCCTCAGAATGATTCCTAGTATGAGTAGATCATTTTGATGGAAATGGAGAGCTGAGAACCTGCAGTTCCACCAGCTCTTTGTGGCCCCTGAGTAAGGCAGTTGCAGAAATAAAATAATCAATCAAGGGGTCTGAGGAGTTTCTGAGGGGGTGCAAAATGCTCAGGATCATTCAGTGACCAATCCCTCAGCTAGAATTTTCTAAGTGCATTCATGTTTTCATATATCCGCAAGTTAAAGTCTACTAACCAATATATTTTTGTACAAAGCAGAATTACCTTTTGAATGAATTTAAATATAATATGTATCAAACATCAATATTACTTAGGAGATGGAATGTGTCTAATTTGCTTCCTGCACCTCATCAGATTGGTGTATTTTGTCTTAAAATGATTGTAATTATTTGATACATTCAGGCAGATGCTCATTATTAACATAATTTGATCATTCCAGGAGTTATGAATTATGTATACATTTTGGGTCTGCAGTAAGAGATAAACAGTCAAGAATGTGGCCTTCTTTCCACTTCTTTGCAAAATGTTTTTGACATCCCATATAGCCTTGGCTATTGGGCTGTGGACTTGGGAGGACTTATGAATATAATTGCGTGGACTGTGTCAGAATCATGGAAAATTAGAATGTTTTAACACGTCTTTTGTGATAGCTCTGCCTTAATGACATTTACAACAGTTAAAGTTTATTTCCTACAGCCTGTTGGCTATTTTGATTCCCAGCCATCGGAGAACAATGATCACTGCTGCTGGTTATAGACCGTGGCACTTATTGCATGAAAACAACACAACAGGCTGCTTGTACTGAAGTTGCTGCTGAACAAGCCAAATTTCAATCCATCTATGGCTGGCTTTAGGCAGACACTTGCTCTACACAGTTGTTGGTAAATCTAAAAGTGAATTTGCACAGCATTTGCACAAACTGATTGTAACATGTATGGTTAGCTTTAGACTCTAGAACAGCGCCCTGGAAGTCTGACAGTTGCTGTTCTGCCAATTGCCTGACCTCATGCTGATAACATATATACTGTATATATCAGACTTCAGGTGGCCTCTTACATCTGACTATTATCTCATCCTCAGACAAACTAAAGCCAAATAAGGTAGCTAATATAAATAATTCATAGGAATATTTCATAGAATTAAAATACTTGGAGACTAAGTGTTCAGTTTCTTGGATAAGCCCAAACATGAATGTAGCACCTCTCTTACACCCTGAAGGCAGGATAGCATGTCTGGGAGACCAGGGGGGCTAACATTTCACTCCAGGGGTGAGTCAATGCATAATTAGGGGAGCCGAGAAAGGTTACTGAGCACCAGTCACTTTTGTCTTTTTAAAGTTTAAAGTAGGTGAGGGGTAGGGGTCCCATATATGGTAGTAGATCACTTACAGAATCTCCAGATCCAAATCAATGTCCAGCTTTACATTGTCAGAAATTTTAAGCCAACCAAGCGACACTGCAATCACGTTCCTAAATGTCAGCGTATCCTCCAAGTCAGTTGCCAAGCTCTTCTAAGAGACTAGCCTTCTTCCTGGCTCTCTCTAGCAAAGGGTCTCCTCCTTGGCACAGCTTCCACCGGACCAGGCAGGACAGATTCAGGACCACTTCAGCACATGTTAGGCTCCAAACCAAGCTTTTGGGCCTAACAGCAGAGCTCCATCCAGCAGCACTTCCCTAGGCCTCAGCCCAGGGAAAGAGAGCGAGCACATGGCCTGTCCTAAATATATGCACTATATCTTCCCCCAGCACGCATCAGTGACGTAACCCCCCTACAGAATTGACTGAAGAAAATATTCATAATTTACTTTTGTTTGTTAAATATCATACTATGACCAGTGATACCAGTGACTGTGAGAAATCACAAGCCATCTTAAAGGGGTTGTAAAGGAAGAAGGTTTTGTTTTATCTTAATGCATTCTATGTATTAAGATAAAAAGCCTTCTGTGTGCAGCAGCCCCCCTCAGCCCCCCTAACACTTACATGAGGTCCCTCTCTGTCCAGCAATGTCCACGAGTGTCTCAGCCGTCCGAGATTCTCCCTTCCTGATTGGCTGAGGCACAGCAGCAGCACCATTGGCTGCTGCTGCTGTCAAACAAAGTCAGCTAGCCAATCAGGGGAGAGAGGGGTGGGGTCGGGCTGGGGCTCCTTGTCTGAATGGACACAGGAAGCTGTGACTTGACTCGGGTGCCCCTATAGCAAGCTGCTTGCTGTGGGGACACTGAACAGGAGGGAGGGGCCAGGAGAGCCAAAGAGGGACCCGAGAAGAGAAGAGGAGGATCCGGGCTGCTCTGTGCAAATCCACTGCAACAGAGCAGGTAAGTATAACATGTTTATTATTTTTAAAGCAAAAAAAAATGAGCCTTTACAATCACTTTACGTTTAGGGAAAAACCAGGTGAAAAACTATACAATCAGTCTGCGCTAACTACAGCCCAGCCAAAAACTTAATTGACATAGTAGCCCTTGTTTAGGACAAGGGGGATACATGATGGATTGTCTTTAAGCCCTACCCATTAGGAAGTTGCAAATACTTTGGGTAAAGGAGATGCATATTAGAGGATAGATGGAAATGTTGAAACACAGTAGAAGGTGTGGGTAAAAAGAAAAGATTCATCCTAAGTTACAACAGAAATAATCCTGAGTGGAGATATCCTCTGAAACCAAATGCAATTATTAAAAATGTAATTACAAAGATTTGCTTGTAAAATTTGAAGGACTACTCAGTGCCGGCGCCACCATAAGGCAGCTCAGGCAGCCTGAGGGTGTTAGGAAAAAGGAACAAAATCTGCTGTTCTGGACGTTTTCCGCGGTGGCGCGCGCTCCCGTGCGCGTTCACGCGCGCCTGCGCGCGCCCGCGCGCGCCCGCGTGCGCGCGCGCGCCGGAAACGGCGCCAAACGGGCCTATTTAAACCTGGAGGCCCTGGAGACAAGTGCTGCTCGTTCTACAGCGTTCCCGACCTGTGAGCCCCAGCCTCTGATACCTGTTCCTGCGTTGTTCTGCCTCCTGTTTGACCCGGCTTGTCCCGACCTGTTGTCTGCCTCCTGCTCCGACCCCGGCTACCCTTGACCATCCGATTGTCTGCTCCTGTGTACCTTTGCTGCCCGCCCGTGTATCGAACCTTGCTTGGACTCTGACTACTCTTTTGCCTGATCCTTTGTACCGTCTTGCCTGCCCGTTGCCGACCCTGCCTGAACGACCATCCATCTACCTGCACGCCTCCTGGAGCTTCGCTACATCATCGGTGATCCTCCAGCCCTCGTGCCATCCCGCACTCTTGGGCCTCTGTCCCCACTACCAGGGGTCCTCGAATCGGGTGCGCAAGAGCGGTTGTTCCCTGCACAAGACAGACTCCACCGTCAGGTACGTGACAGAGGGTGTCAGGGTGGCGGGGGTGGTAAATTTCCATACCTACTGGAGAGGAGTCTTGGTGAATCCAGGAGCAGAGCCAAGAGTTGGAACTTGGCTCCAATCACTTGGCAGGCAGGGGCGCAGTTAGTGCGGGCACCAGTTCTACCTACCCCGCAGCTTGTGCAGGGTGTTTGGTGTCCCACACGCTGCAACCCACACTCTGCACGGCACCCGGAATCTCTCTTCAGTCCCCACCCACCGGCCGCCTTTCACACTGTAGAGGGGGCTGAACACACCCCCTCCTCCTCTGCTCTGATCTTTTCCTGTACAGTGTACTCAGACAGGAGGAGACCAGGAGGAGAGACATCGCTAAAAATGCTCTGCGCTGATCTGAGGTTTGTGATTTTTACACAATTAAACAGAATGTAGATGACACTTGCGGGGGGCGATGAGGCACAGGGAGGATTTGGGATTTGGAGTGGGAACACATGGAAGAAGGGTGAGGGAGACAAGCTAAAACTAATTGATGGGGAGGATAAGAGGATACTGTATGTTCTAGGGGACGCTTTGAGAGGAGAGAGGACCTCTGCTAGGAGAGGGAATAGATATGAAATCTGACTCCCCCCATCACAAGTCCTTTTTTCTCCTTAAATGCCCCTAGGACATACAGTATCCTCTTATTCCCCCATGCCACCACCCCCACCCAAAATAAATAGATTCTGACTTCTACACAGGGAACAAATTGGCATTTGGGATCCTGGGCACGCCACCAGAGATGTGGGGCAATCGCCCCATGTGCCCACATTAGTGACCCCCTGCCAGGCAAGTTTAGTGGAGCCAGATGGTGGAAGTTTTTTTGGATTGGACTCCAGGACTCAGGGCCAGTTCACACCATAAATCACACAGTACAATTTCAGCCTATTCATTTGAATGGGTTAAAATTGCGTAAGACTGCACCAAGAGTTATAAAATGCATAGGAACCAGATCACGTGGCACTACTGTATCATACAATCTGGTGCAGGCAAATGCATTACATTTGCAACCTGTGATTGGGGTGTCATTAACATTGACACCCACTGCAGATTGAAACTGCAGTGTGTTTTGAATTAGTCCCCTGTCCTCTGCATTCTGTGCATTACACCAGTGTAACCTGCATTCTGGGCACAACACTCCAGTCCCCTGCATTCTGTGCATTACACCCCTGTCCCCTGCATTCTGGGCATTGCACCCTTGTCCCCTGCATTCTGTGGATTAAACCCCTGTCCGCTGCATTCTGTGCATTAAGCTCCCGTCTCTTGCATTCTTTGCATTATACCCCTGTCCCCTGCATTCTGTGCATTGCACTCCCATTCCCTGCATTCTGTGCATTACACCCCTGTCCCCTGCATTCTGGGCATTGCACCCCTGTCCCCTGCATTCTGTGCATTACACCCTTGTCCCCTGCATTCTGTGCATTAAGCTCCTGTCTCTTGCATTCTGTGCATTATACCCCTGTCCCCTGCATTCTGTGCATTGCACTCCCATTCCCTGCATTCTGTGCACTACGCTCCTGTCCCCTGCATTCTGTGCATTACACCCCTGTCCCCTGCATTCTGTGCATTACACCCCTGTCCCCTGCATTCTGTGCATTACACTCCTGTCTCTTGCATTCTGTGCATTGCACCCCTGTCCCCTGCATTCTGTGCATTGTAATCCCATTCCCTGCATTCTGTGCATTACACTCCTGTCCCCTGCATTCTGTGCATTACACCCCAGTCCCCTGCATTCTGTGCATTACACCCCTGTCCCCTGCATTCTGTGCATTACACTCCTGTCTCTTACATTCTCTGCATTACACCCCTGCATTCTGTGCATTGCACTCCTGTCCCCTGCATTCTGTGCATTACACCCCTGTCCCCTGCATCCTGTGCATTACACTCCTGCCCCTTGCATTCTGTGCATTATACCCTTGTCCCCTGCATTCTGTGCATTACACCTTTGTCCCCTGCATTCTGTGCATTACACCCATGTCCCCTGAATTCTGTACATTACACCCCTGTCAGCTGCATTCTGTGCATTACACTCTTGTCCGTTGCATTTTGTGCATTACACCCCTGTCCCCTGCATTCTGTGCATTACACCCATGTCCCCTGAATTCTGTACATTGCACCCCTGTCAACTGCATTCTGTGCATTACACTCTTGCCCCTTGCATTCTGTGCATTACTCCCCTGTCTTCTGCATTCTGTGCATAACACCCCTGTGCATTACACCCCTGTCCCCTGCATCCTTTGCATTACACCCCTGTCTCCTGCATTCTGTGCATTGCACTCCTGTCCCCTGCATTCTGTGCATTACACTCCTGTCCCCTGCATTCTGTGCATTACGCCCCTCTCCCCTGCATTCTGTGCATAACACCCCTGTGCATTACACTCCTTTCCCCTGCATTCTGTGCATTACACCCTTGTCCCCTGCATTCTGTGCATTATTACCCTGTTCCCTGAATTTTGTGCATTACACTCCCGTTCCCTGCATTCTGTGCATTACACTCCTGTCCTCTGCATTCTGTGCATTACACTTCTGTTCCTTGAATTCTACGTATTACACCCTTGTCCCCTGCATTCTGTGCATTACACTCCTGTCCCCTGCATTCTGTGCATTACACTCCTGTCCCCTGCATTCTGTACATTACACTCCTGTCCCCAGAATTCTGTGCATTACACCCCTGTCCCCTGCATTCTGTGCATTACACCCCTGTCTCCTGCATTCTGTACATTACACCCCTGTCTCCTGCATTCTGTACATTACACCCCTGTCCCCTGCATTCTGTGCATTACACTCCTGTCCCCTGCATACTGTGCATTACACCCCTGTCCTCTGCATTCTGTGCATTGCACTCCTATCCCCTGCATTCTGTGCATTACACTCCTATCCCCTGTATCCTGTGCATTACCCCCCTGTCCCCTGCATTCTGTGCATTACACCCTTGTCCCCGGTATTCTGTGCATTACACTCCTGTCCCCTGCATTCTGTGTATTACACCTCTGCCCCCTGCATTCTGTGCACAACACTCCTGTTCGCTGAATTCTGTGCATTACACCCCTGCCCCTTGCATTCTGTGTATTACACTCCTGTCCCCTGAATTCTGTGCATTACACCCCTGTCCCCTGCATTCTGTGCATTACACCCTTGTCCCCGGCATTCTGTGCATTACACCCCTGTCCCCTGCATTCTGTGTATTACACCTCTGCCCCCTGCATTCTGTGCACAACACTCATGTCCGCTGAATTCTGTGCATTACACCCCTGCCCCTTGCATTCTGTGTATTACACTCCTGTCCCCTGAATTCTGTGGATTACACCCCTGTCCCCTGCATTCTGTGCATTGCATCCCTGTCCCCTTCATTCTGTGCATTATACCCCTGTCCCCTGCATTCTGTGCATAACACTCCTGTGCATAACACCCTTGTCCCCTGCATTCTTTGGATTACACCAATGTCCCCTGCATTCTGTGCATAGCACTCCTGTCCCCTACATTCTGTACATTACACTCATATCCCCTGCATTCGGTGTATTACACCCTTGTCCCCCGCATTCTGTGCTTTACAACCCTTTCCCCTGCATTCTGTGCATTACACTCCTGACCCCTGCATCCTGTGCATTACACTCCTGTCCCCTGCATTCTGTGCATTGCACCCCTGTCCCCTGCATTCTGTGCATAACACTCCGGTGCATAACACCCTTGTCCCTGCATTTTTTGGATCACACCCCTGTCCCTTGCATTCTGTGCATAGCACTCCTGTCCCCTGCATTCTGTACATTACACTCCTATGCCCTGCATTCCGTGCATTACACCCCTTTCCCCTGCATTCTGTGCATTACACCCCTGTCCCCTGCATTCTGTGCATTACACCCCTGTCCCCTGCATTCTGTGCATTACACCCCTGTCCCCTGCATTCTGTGCATAACATCCCTGTACATAACACCCTTGTCCCTTGCACTCTTTGCATTACACCCCTTTCCCCTGCATTCTGTGCATTACACCCTTGTCCCCTGCATTCTGTGCATTATTACCCTGTTCCCTGCATTTTGTGCATTACACTCCCGTTCCCTGCATTCTGTGCATTACACCCTTGTCCCCTGCATTCTGTGCATTACACTCCTGTCCACTGCATTCTGTGCATTACACTCCTGTCCCCTGCATTCTATACATTACACTCCTGTCCCCAGAATTCTGTGCATTACACCCCTGCCCCCTGCATTCTGTGCATTACACCCCTGTCTCCTGCATTCTGTACATTACACCCCTGTCCCCTGCATTCTGTGCATTACACTCCTGTCCCTTGCATTCTGTGCATTACACCCCTGTCCTCTGCATTCTGTGCATTGCACTCCTATCCCCTGCATTCTGTGCATTACACTCCTGCCCCCTGTATTCTGTGCTTTACCCCCCTGTCCCCTGCATTCTGTGCATTACACCCTTGTCCCTGGCATTCTGTGCATTACACCCCTGTCCCCTGCATTCTGTGTATTACACCTCTGCCCCCTGCATTCTGTGCACAACACTCCTGTCCGCTGCATTCTGTGCATTACACCCCTGCCCCTTGCATTCTGTGTATTACACTCCTGTCCCCTGAATTCTGTGCATTACACCCCTGTCCCCTGCATTCTGTGCATTACACCCTTGTCCCCGGCATTCTGTGCATTACACCCCTGTCCCCGGCATTCTGTGTATTACACCTCTGCCCCCTGCATTCTGTGCACAACACTCCTGTCCGCTGAATTCTGTGCATTACACCCCTGCCCCTTGCATTCTGTGTATTACACTCCTGTCCCCTGAATTCTGTGGATTACACCCCTGTCCCCTGCATTCTGTGCATTGCATCCCTGTCCCCTTCATTCTGTGCATTATACCCCTGTCCCCTGCATTCTGTGCATAACATTCCTGTGCATAACACCCTTGACCCCTGCATTCTTTGGATTACACCAATTTCCCCTGCATTCTGTGCATAGCACTCCTGTCCCCCGCATTCTGTACATTACACTCATATCCCCTGCATTCAGTGTATTACACCCTTGTCCCCTGCATTCTGTGCATTACAACCCTTTCCCTTGCATTCTGTGCATTACACTCCTGACCCCTGCATCCTGTGCATTACACTCCTGTCCCCTGCATTCTGTGCATTGCACCCCTGTCCCCTGCATTCTGTGCATAACACTCCGGTGCATAACACCCTTGTCCCTGCATTTTTTGGATCACACCCCTGTCCCTTGCATTCTGTGCATAGCACTCCTGTCCCCTGCATTCTGTACATTACACTCCTATCCCCTGCATTCTGTGCATTACACCCCTTTCCTCTGCATTCTGTGCATTACACCCCTGTCCCCTGCATTCTGTGCATAACACCCCTGTACATAACACCCTTGTCCCTTGCACTCTTTGCATTACACCCCTTTCCCCTGCATTCTGTGCATTGCACTCCCGTCCCCTGCATTCTGTGCATTACACTCCTGTCACCTGCATTCTGTGCATAACACCCCTGTCGCCTGAATTCTGTGTTGGGAAGTATGCCTTCCCTAAAGTTATTCCTCTTTCCTACCAGGCACAGCATGGAGGTTTTATTTTGTCTTATCTGGCAGCTGCCCCATAGCCAGTGAGGGGCAGGGCCGAAGCTACCACTAGACAAACTAGGCAGCTGCCTAGGGTGCACTGCTGTTTAGGGTGCAGCCATGGCCGCTGGTTCGTACTATTTGACCTTGACCTGCAGTAGCCCCTGTCGTATTTTTTTTTTTGTTGGATGTCTGGGTCTTTGCTGTCATGCAGACAGGTGTCCCGCACTCCCTGTTGGCTCCAATGCCTGGAGCTCGGTATGCCACCGCCCTGCCTCTTTCAAGATGGCAATGACGGTCATTGGTTCTGCTTGGACTGGGCAAGCACTGCGCACCAGATGGGGTACTGGTGTGGGCAGTGCGTTCTCTTCTGTGATAAGTATATAGGGCAGTTTGGTGGGTCATTTGGCCTTGAGGAACCACTGGTGTTACTACCCTTTGTTTCTTTCCCTGGATGATGTAGTTGGACTAGTAAGCCTGTCACAGCCTTGTGTTCATTCAGGGGCTGCATTTCGCTGGACACTATCCCTGTTACTCTGAGTTTTTTTCATATCCTATATTTTGTCACAGATATAACATTGCTGATGGGGTAGGGGGGCTGGGGGTGCAAGTTGCTGGTCTTGCCTAGAGTGTAAAATAGTCTTGCACTGGCCCTGAGACTACTCACCTGTACAAAAATGCACGCTGATGGATTCAAAGTTTTTGGGGATTTCAATAGCAACATTGCCCCTGAAACAAAAAATAATAATGCACGTTATTGGAATTCACCACAATTCAGAGGAATGCTTTCTTCTTCTTGTGTAATACATTTCTCTACATAAATAAAACCTTTTTAGAGCCAACACATCTTTTTTTTAATCCAAGGTATTTATAATTAATATTAAATACCAATTAGCATACATGTTTATTATTTTATTTTTATTTTTAATTTTTTTGCAATTGTAGCGCTGCCCTCTTGAGGGTCGCAAGATAATTCAACCTCCCTCCCGTGACTCTGTGAGTCCTCTGGCACCTCTGACACACTGGGTTTTCTCATAGTGTTAGTTCCCCTTTAAGTAAAGACACAGTAATAGAGTACACAAGATTGAAGTAAATCAGGAAGGTTTACTCAAAAAAAATATGTTATATGAGGAACTTTGGTTCGACAGGGTAAAGTTAGGTACATCAAATAATTATCACAACTGAACAAATGTCACACACCAGTAAATAATAAAGTATGTAAATTATGATTCTATAGACTCAACCAATGTCTGTATACCTATATATTGTGCATGGGAGTGGGTCACAAGAGAGCAGGGGAACGACTCCTGAAAGTGTCAAACCACTCTCTACTGCTCACTCACATGACACCAGCAAACAGTTGATAAACAGGTGTAACACCAGAATAGTAAATGCAGCAAAAATTCAACCTGCTCTGAGGGAGAGAGTTCATTGGGGAATGCAGCTGTATAACAGAAAATAGTAAAGGCTAACTAAGTGGGGGGAGAGAAAGAGAAGCAGATGTAGTACAATGTTCCTTACTTGATAGTTCAGTTGATCTTCAGCTAGCTTTTGTAGATTAAATAGTATATACCAAACAAAGACTGATGTTACAATCAAATTCCAAGGAAGTGTAATTGTGTAATATGTTTGAATAAAGCACTCTTATTGCAGCAGAGCAATGTAAGCTTCACAGTGATCACTGACTTAAATCCGTGGAACTACAAGTAGCAACAGCCAATGTGAAGTATGAATGCTTGTGCTTAGCTCCCGCTCCCAAAGTCACGGAATAGGCCTCTCCCAATAGTAAATGTGCTAACAGATTTGGAGAATCAGACTATCTGTGTACAGAATCTGTCAGAATGGGCTTTCACAGCTCACCACATAGGAACAGAGGATGCAGATGCTGTGTCTACTGATGAGGATGATATGGACAAGGATGATGATGATGATCACTCTGATCTCTGGCTCCTAGGATCAACCTCCACTGCCTCTCACCACGGCTCTCCTGGATATATCACCCATGCTGGATGTAGGGATCAGGAACAGGCCCGGCTTACTGCAAGGCAAGTCCCTCAGGCTGTTCACTAACGTCCTGCAGGATATCTGAGTTGATAAGTCTGTGAAAGCAGGCCGCATCTCCACCACTTTCAGCAACAGAGTTCCCAGCTTACAGATCCACGCCGGTCCAGAGAGAGCACGTTAGGCCCAAAGCCTCTGCTTAAATAGTCTTTCCCATGAGGCACCTCTGCTCCAAGAAAACCTTCCCCTCCCCAGAGCCCGTTGGTAGATGTAGTTCTCTCCAGCTGCAGCCAGGGGGCAAATTCTCACAAGCAAACTACAACTCCGAAGAATGCATCTCTCTTTTGTCATGTCCAGAGTGACAGATCGCCAAGCTGGAACACTAGGGAAAACAGCTGCATTAAACCTGATAGCAGAAACATCTTTCCATGTGTGTATACCCAGCTCCTGGCTACATTCTCCCCCCACTTAAAGTCTTTGGTCCCTAAATATGTAGGAATTTTCAACTACCACTTAAGGAAAAAAATATATAATTAGTCAATCTTAATCAGCATTTAAATAAATAAACAAATATTGACAAACATCTGAATTTAGTTTGAACCACTTATATACATTCTCAGTTAATTTGTAATCAGTTTTATGACAGGCCAGGGCAATAGCTGTGTCCCACCCAGTAGTGTCAGAGGCCACATTGAGGTCACCTTTTGCCCCATTTATGGCAACAGAGTCAGGTATAGAAGCTAACCTTTGACTAGTGGGACTTAATCTGTCAGAGTTCTCCCCCAATGTGTCATAAGTATTGTTGAGCGAACCCGGACTGTAACGTTCGGGTCCGTACCGAACTTTCGGGTGTCCGTGGCACGGACCCGGACATTTCAAATATCGTTCGGGTTCGGTCCGGGGTTCTGCTAGAGACTGTCTAATTCAGGGTGATCAGTTTCCAATCGAAGATATGGACTGAGACAACGGTATTTACCCCGTTTTCCACTGGAGTTACACCGGAGACTGTGATGACCCACCCTGTGTCGATAACGGGACCGGACAGTATTTTGACTAATGTTTAATTGACTCTTACATATATTCACCAAGTTTGATTTAAGTCTACAAACAGTTATAAACAAATAAATAAATTTACGACTAATTCTAACTGATTAATATATAAAAAAAGGAATTCACCATCAACTTTTAAGGATGTATAAATCCCTGGTTTCTGAAATTCACCCCCCTCTTACAT
>BLSH010049634.1:22914-33552 GCA_018402905.1 Glandirana rugosa
ATCGGGTTTGACATAAAAAAAAACAAACAAATGTTAACCCCATCGGGGGTTTTATAACTCCGTATAAGTTTTTTTGTTCATATGCTTACCGACACACTCAGGCCAGATTTACAAATAAGACGTGTTCCATGTCTGTTCAGAACACCCTAGGTACGGACTAAGTAAAATTATTTCCAATCGAACAGGTGCAACCGACACCTGTTTACCGACGCGAACAGACACAATTGCGGAGGACGGGACGATTTGTGTTCAAGTCTGTTATGTGACCGACGTCTCGTCCGGTCGTGGAGGTTCCGTATTTGCCGTTTGAGTCCGGTACACACGCCTACACGTACTGACTGATGGGTCTGCCCCATTCAACTTCTGGGTCTCCAAATTGGCCACATGGCCTGAGTTTGCCGTTTATGCCTTGGAGGTGCTGGCCTGCTCTGCAGCCAGTGTATTGTCTGAACTTGTGTTTAGCAGGGCAGGAGGCGTTAACACAGACAAGCGCAGCCATTTGTCCACAGCCAACGTGGACAAGCTAACCTTTATTAAAATGAATCAGGCATGGATCCCACAAGACTTGTCTGTACCTTGTGCAGAATAAACATTTAGACCGGACTCACACAGCCATTCGTATACTTGTTTTTTTGAATATGCCTCAATATTTTGGGGGCTACCCCAATTGTAAACAAACAAAAAAAAATACAGTTTGGGCTACCTCCTCCTCCTCCTTGACCACCGCCACTTCCACCTACATTGCCATGGTCACGGCCTAGTCAACCTCTAGGCTCCTACTCCACATCCACCCCCCCTTCCCATTTTTTTTATTTGATTTTAATTTATCTTCCCTATCCCCATTTTTTTGTAGGGCACTTGCCCTACTCTTACCCCCATTTTACTTCCTTTTGCAGCCCTCTAGCACTTGCCAGGACTTTGTTACAGCCATTTTTGTGCCTAAAAGTTCGGGTCCCCATTGACTTCAATGGGGTTCGGGGTCCGGGATAACATTCGGGCAACGTTCGGCGCCGAACCTGGACTTTTTTCCAAAGTTCGTTCGGACCCTCCGAACCCGAACGTCCAGGTGTTTGCTCAACTCTAGTCACAACGATAGCAATCCTACCTTATTGGCCCAAGAGACCATGGTTCCCTCTGGCTTGGAGGATGAGGGTTTGTTATCCAATCCTGTTACCAACTTGTCAGGATCTCCTGGTCCAGAATGGGGTCTGTCACCCGAATCCCGGGAGATTGAAGCTGATGGCTTGGCATTTGAGAGGAATTCTTTAGTTGGATTACACCTCAATGATCGCGTAGTGAACATGCTGTTACATGCTCGCAAAAAGTCTACAAACTTGACTTATCACAGGATCTGGAAGGCCTTTCACCACGTTTCTACAGAAAGGGGTTGGAACCTGGACTCTCCGTTGGTATCAAATATTTTGGACTTTCTGCAAGAGGGCATTGATAAGGGATTAGCATAAAATTCCTTGAGAGTTTAGGTCTCGGCCTTGTCAGCAATGGCGAACAGAAGATGGGCTCTGCATCCTTTAGTTATTCATTTTCTAAAAGCAGTCATGAAGATTAGGCCTCCTCAGAAATCTTTCTTTACAAAATGGGACTTAACACTGGTCTTAAGGGCACTGCTGTCACCACCTTTTTCCCCAGGTACTTCTTGTTCTTTGTTCCACCTGACTCTGAGAACAATTTTTTTAATGGCCATTGCTTCGGCTAGGAGAGTTTCGGATTATGGGCCTTCTCATCAAAGGAACCTTATTGTTTGATTCTGCAAGACAAGGTGGTCCTCAGACCACTACCTAGTTTTCTACTTAAAGTTAATACTTAATTTCATTTCAATTGGGAGACAATTCTGCCAGCTTTTCCTGCGGAGTCAGTCAATCATGAATGGAGGTCCTTGGACTTGGTTTCGGTTATATCAATTTACCTGGATCGCACAAAGGATTTTCAAAAGCAGGATCAGTTGTTGGTTTTCCCAGCAGGGCCCAAAAAGGGTATGGCGGCATCATCAAGAATCGTGTCATCATTGATTGTGAAAACTATACAGCTCGCATACAAGTCGTTGGGCCTTTTTCCTCTATCAGAAGTCACAGCGCACTCAACAAGGGGTATGGCAGCCTAATGGGCAGCGTATGCCAAGGTCTCATCGGAAGTAGTCTGCAGAGCAGCAAGCTGGAGTACACCTAACACTTTTATAAGGCATTACAGGCTAAATGTGGCCTTCCCGGCAGAGGAGACGCTGGGCTATAGAATTATTTTGGCGGCTGTTGCCCATTAAAGAGTTTAAGCAGCATGTTGTTGGGAGTTGTCATGTTTTCTCTTCCCCCCTGGTGTGATAGTGCTTAGTACATCCCATAGTAGGCTGACATGGGGAGGTCCAGGAATAAGGAAAATTGCTGCCATACTTACCGTAATTTTCCTTTCCTGGACCCTCCCCATGTCAACCAGGGAATCCCACCCGGTTTTCTGTCGCGAGGCGGATATATTTGAACAATGATGGGGGCAGACAGCTGCCCTTTATAGGCTAGAAAAGAGGTGGTCCTGGAGGGGTCAGAGAGGGCGGAGCTGACCCATTGTAGGCTGACATGGGGAGGTTCCAGGAAAGGAAAATTACGGTAAGTATGGCAACAATTTTCCTTAATCTTACTACCTGCCGCCGTTGCATTAATCCATGAGGCCTTAAAACAAGCTAGTGGGCACCATGATATGGAAAATGTTCTTCCCTCCCCCCAGTGTGACCACTGCTTATAAGAATGGCTTATATGATTGAGCCTTGTTAATGCCAGGGGCATTGAGGCGTTCAATCCACATAGTTTCTTTGCGGAGGATTTGCTTGTCCCAATTACTCCCTCTGGGGTTCTTGGGGATGACAGCCAGGACAATGAAAGAAACCAAAAGTGTTAAAAGAAAAACTGAGCATAACAAAATACTCAATAAATAAATAGTATCACCAAGATTTTCGTGATAATTTTTATTGAGTATTTTTTTATGTATATGGACTTTATAAGATTGTTTCCACCATTGTAGTCTCCTTTTTATCTAATCTAATTTGATTTTATATATATATATATATATATATATATATATATATATATATATATATATATTATTGCTTTAGTTTATTTACTTTTTTGCTATCTTCGTTTTTAAAACTTTTTTTATCTATGCATTTCGGTAGCAGATACACTCATGTGTATACATAGGGGTAGATATGTGTGTGTGCGCACATGCATTCACACATGTTCTGGTGTCTCCACACACATTGTCTAATCAATGTGCTACTGGGTTACTTGTCCCTCCAATGTGTCACAGGGCCACTTGGCCTTTCCTTTACATGTATGTGCCGTTCAGCTTTAATCTCATGTGAGTGTGCACACACCCTGTGATCTGCAAATGCTGGAATTCATTTTGCTCCCCTCCCCCCACATGCCATTGAATTCTTAACTATCCCCAGTGGGAATCGTGACTGAGGAACTTTGTAATCTATTGAAGGTTTTCGATCCATTGGAATCTCTGGCGCAACGATGAATTGATACACTGGGCCTTCCTGGCCTCTTCTGAGACCATAGGTTCAGTGTCCCCATTTACCAGCAATCCGGCATATTTCCGGAGCTGCAGAGATCCTACGTTCCCCTCTCCTATGGGAACGTGCGGTCTATCACATGGCACGCCCCTTCCCCTTCTTCTGCCTGTCTAATAGGAGTATGACCTCTCCATCCCCTTCCCCAAGGGGTGTGTCCGCGCCCTGGATGACTGACCCCTACCCCTCCTCTACATTTCCTCCTTCAGCAGCCAGGGCTTCCACTTCTTGGAGCGTTCCAGGAGAAAGAAATGACCAGTGGGTTATTACAGCATGCATTTCATGCTGTATAACCATTGCATATTACATACTACAAAGTCCTTTAACATCTCACTTGGAGGGCTTGTCACCCGCTGCTGCACCTGTCTACAGATCTTTCGCGATCATAAGTTAGGCATGTGTGTACCATGTGGATGTATAGTACTGTACAGATTCATGCATCTGATGCACACGTGTGTGTATCTGCATGTGTATGGTGTGGCGCATACATGTACATTCTCATAGATCTCCCTCACAAAATCACCCATGCACTCTCGGTACCCAGCATTTATAAATAAATGAACTATCGATTACTAATAGTATCCCTCTTCTGTTCTCCTGTGATACATTTAAGCACTGTATGTGGGTGGCTGCCTTGTCTTCTAGCATTTGCAGACATTCAATCAGTCTCAATTATTGTTATTTTATAAACTCACATGTTTTAACTATTTATATACTGAAAAATGTAATATATATGATTTTATTATTATCATCGTTAATATCCTGATGAATTACTATTATGAATTAATATTCTAATGATGTTGTTACTGTGGCCTGTTACCGCTAGCATTTTCATTTTTATTATTACTTTTACTATGATTATTATTATCATTATTATTATCATTACTGCTGTTGCCATTATTAATTGTTTTGGCTCTGTATAGTATTGTGCATTAGAGTGTGGCTTGGTTCCATACCACCCTTAGCCCCAACCATTTTTGGGAGGGGCTTCCAGAGCATGTGGTGTAATTCATTCACTATATTAATGTAGCAATGTAGTAATATGGATTGACTCTGAGGAAGAGGGGACCGCCCCTCAAAACATGTCAGCCTTCCATAGGGTCCTCCGGCGTGCTGGACACAGCCTTGATGACCTGGTCGCTGTTGGTCCTTTGTGGACTGAGTTGCACATAAACCCTACCTTAACACCCAGACCACTCCCTGCTGTGTGAAAATAATTGTGACTCTGAGCTGGAGTTTTCTAGATTCAGAAAGATTGCCTCTACAAGTATGACAGATTAATTTGCTCATTATTAATCACAATGTAAGATAAAAGCTGGTTAATTACTAATGGCCCTTATGCAATGCTTTGTTGTGTAATGCACAATAAAGGCACTGGCATGTTGTGGTGCCATGCACTTTCAATGACACCCCAATGCACTAACATACATATGTTACAGCATGCCACAACACATTGCAAGATGTAACACATGATACCCTGTGCTGTGGTGCATTTCATTGCAACAAATGGTGCATTTCTGACTTTTTGGACATTTTGCTGCATTGGCAGCTCCTTTAAAAATGTGCACTAATGGGCATGTTTTGACAAAATGCAACAAGGCGCTAAGGGATAAATAGACCTTAAGAGTTGGTGTAAGCAATAACAGGTGTGCAGCGCTTCAACAGGGAATGAGTATTAGATCCAAAAAGTAGTCCCAAATCCACCTGGTGGGTGCACAGTCTAAGACGTTCCTCAAACATCCAAATCATGAATATCTACAGAAGGTCGGCACAGAAGGCGGGACAAACCGCCTTGGTCATAGCTGTGCTGACCTTCAGTACATGTTTAAGAGTTGGTGTACTTTTAATCCTTCACTAAATAAATATATATATTTATGTTTCAGGTCTGTGCCTTGAGAGCACACACCTGAAATACACACATATATATAAATGAAATAGGAATTCTCTTACTGCATGTATTCCTTATTCTGAGTAGTAGTACTAAAATTCAGCACATGTACAATTATAGTGTCAGTATTAGCTATGCCACTCACTTGCCGAACCACAATACATGTATATATACATTGCAGTTTGCAAGTGGTTTACTGGGGGGTTTTGGCTGAAGCTATCAGCCATAACCCTGGTATTTTCTTTTCAGCTGGCACTGCTCGCCAGTGTTTCTTGGGCTTACTGTTTCCACTGGCACACCTGAGAAATGATCCGACGGTGTGGATGGCTGGTCACAGAGGTGATAAAAGACTAGATCTTTGATCGCCTCTACGGTTTTGGAGGACAAGAGCAATGTCATGATGCCACTGACCCAACTGGATGACTTCCAGTCCAGGGTGGAAGTTAACATTTTTTTTATTTAAGTCAAAAGAACAACATTTTTTTTTATCTTTTTCTTTTAAAGGTAAAGGAGAGATTTTGGGTCTTTTTGACCCCAAATCTCTCCATAAAGAGAACCTGTGATCTTTATTTCTATTACATGGGATATTTACATTCCTTGTAATAGGAATAAAAGCAGTTAAAAAAAAATAATGGGACAGTGTAAAAATTAAAAATAAAATAAATAAGAAAAAAAAACATTTAAAGCACCCCAATCCCTCTGTACTTGTGCTCAGAAGCGAATGCACACGTATGTAAATGGTGTTCGCACCACACATGTGAGGTATCGCTGTGAACGTTAGAGTGAGGGCAATAATTCTAGCACTAGACCTCCTCTGTAACTCCAAACAGGTAACCTGTAAGCATTTTTAAAGCATCGCCTATAGAGATTTTTAAGTACCGTAGTTTGTAAGCATTCCACGAGCGTGCACAAATTTAAAGTGTGACCTGTTAGGTATCTATTTACTCGACATACCATCATCTTTCATATTGTATAAAAACATTGGGGCATATATTGTGTTTTGTTTTTTTAATTCATTAAAGTGTATTTTTTCCCCCCAAAAAATAATGTTTATGAGTTATAAGTAATTGTCTAGCAAAAAATACGGATTTAAACTTAAAAACAAAAAGTGCCAGAAAAGGCTTGGTCTTCAAGTGGTTAAAGCTGGTTTTACATTGATGAAAGCAGCCCGTTCATTTCTTAATACTTAATAAAATAAAACTACTGATTTCTAAAGTTTGCCTGGTTTTTTTCATGAATAAAAAATAGCTGTACATAATAAAAACAATAGCATATTCACTATTACCTGTGCCTAAAAGACTTGAATAGCTAAATCTGTAATATCCTCAATTTTTACAAAATACATATAAATTACCTGATAGATGTCTCATGGTGTAATGATGTGCTTATGTTATTCATGTGCTATTTAATGAGTAACAAAAGTGAAGGTGCACCATTTAGAAACCTTATTAATTTACACAGTCAATCCATTCTTTACTGAAAGACTCTAGCAGAATAACATCACACATTAATTCCTTCCTAATGCCAACGACCCTTTTAGGTGGTTAACTAAGATACTGCTTTGCCTACAGATAGCAGTTTATTCAATATCCCACCCAATATAACAAGATTTTCAGCAGACTGAAGGCCACTATATTAACAATAATGGTGTTACTATTAGTCATGTGTAATGATGCAGTCTCCTGATGTCTGAAGCTTGGATTAAAATGAGTTATTGATGACTTTCGGACTCAAAACCCCTTTCACTTGTCTAGAATGTAATTATATGAGTTGAGTGTGGTTATGCCTGAGTGAGATTTACACGAGGCTGGCTGTTTTACACTGGGAGAAAAAAACAACATAATGATTGTTGACAGAATTGTAAAGCAAATTGGTGTTTCACCCTCATTGCAAAGCATTCGTCCAGTAAAGATTATCCCTATGATGTATACATTTAACAGATTTTATACCAAAAATATTGAAAATAAAAAAAAATAAAAAATAAAATAAACAACACAATTTATAGAAGAAATTAATAGTTGTTCTTTAGTCATTGCTTTCCTAACTTTTTCCTAACTAGCATTTTAGACTGATATGACTGGTGAAAGGCTGTTTGTATAGCAGATACCTCACCAACATTTTGATAAAGCATTTTAAAAAAAGGGGACCTGTACACTGCATGAATGAGCAATTCAATGTTTAACCACTTCAGCCCCGGAAGGATTTCACACTTTAGGACCAGAGCCCTTTTTGCAATTCGGCACTGCGTCGCTTTAACTGACAATTGCACGGTCGTGCGACGTTGTACCCAATCAAAATTTGTGTCCTTTTTTTTCCCACAAATAAAGCTTTCTTTTGGTGGTATTTGATCACCTTTGTGTCATTTCTGATCACCGCTATAAACAAAAAAAAAAGCGACAATTTTGCAAAAAAAAAACAATTTTTGTTACTTTTTGCTAAAATACAAATCCCCAAAAAAAATATAAAAAAACATTTTTTTTTCATCGGTTTTGGCCAATTTATATTCTTCTTCATATTTTTGGTAAAAAAAATTGCAATCGGCATTTATTGATTAGTTTGCGCAAAAGTTGCCGCGTTTATTAAAATTTGAGAATTAATTTCTGGGGTTTTTATTTTTTTTAAATTTTTTACTAGTAATGGAGGCGATCTGCGATTTTTAGCAGTACTGCGATATTGCGAAGGACATGTTGGACCATTTTGACACTTTTTTGGGACCATTGGCATTTATACAGTGATCAGTGCTATAAAAATGCACTGATTAATGTATAAATGCCATTGGCAGTGAAAGGGTTAACCTGCAGGGGTGCTCTAAGGGTTAACAGTTCCCCGGAAGTGTTCTAACTGTATGTGGGCTGGCCTGGCTGGGGGAAGGGGGTGATCACGGCTTCCATATACAGGAAGCCTGTGATCACCGCCCTTCCCCCTCTAAGAGAACAGAGATCCGTGTTTACATACATGGACCTCCGTTCTCTCACTGCGGGGAGGCCATCACGGGTAGCCGGCGGCAATCGAGTCCATCCTACCCGCTCCCTGGTCCCCCCCGGAATCAGTGAGCATGCGAGCGTGCCTCTGGCGGCGTGCACGCTCACAATACTACCATCCTGTGACGGCGTTTCGCGATAACGAGCCAACCTGCCGCGTGATGGTACATAGTCATTAAACCTGATTACACCTTGTTTCTATGTACCCTAAAGATAAAATGAAAAGCGTTTACACTAACAATGAACTTTCTTTATTTTATTTGCTCTCTTTGGGCTGTTAAATATACAATTGGAAGCATTGTGTTACTGTATGTCAATAGGTGTACAAAAATACCTCTTGACCTTGCCAAAATCCAGTCTGTCATGTCAACAGTGTAGCCTTATCTCAAGAAATATTAGACCATCCCCTCTATCGACTACAGAACACTCCCCTGTTTTGTTGAGAGGAGTAGAAAGGGAAGTGTTCTTCAGCCCTAACAAAGTTCCTGTCATTGTCTGGAGATACAAAATATAGTAAGTGAACCTTTGCACTCTAGGAAAGCAAGCATGTTCCTGGCTGGACTACCATTTGAAATTAACAAGCGTCTCCTGTGAAAAAAAGCACATAAAAACCTATGCAGCCACCACATCTAAGCATTGATAAGCTGCATTATAATTTGTCACACTTTTGTCTCTGGCTTTAGATACACTTTAAACACTTGCCATGGCTTGACGGCAGCAAGGTGGATCGTTATCGCGAAACGCCGCCAGGTGACAGCTGCCGTGATCACGCGCCGCGAGCATGCGTGCTCACAGCGCGGGTACTACGATCGGACTCGATAGAGGACTGATCAGTCTACAGGGCCTGACCAATCATAGTGCACCTCTGCCTCTGTAATGTAAACAGAGGCAGAGAAAGTGAGCTCATCTTCCTCCCTGAAACCCTTTTCGGTTTCGGCGAGGAAGAGAGAGCTTCTAAAAGTGAGTTGCACAACACTACACTGACACCAGGACAGTTAGGCGCACTTTTAACCCTTTGATCTCCCCCTAATCACCCCCAGTTAACCCCTTCATTGCTGTCACCCCCTGTCACAGTGTCATATAGTGCAGTGATCTGATTTTTACCGATCCCTGTACTTGTGACCCTTGTGACACTAAATAAGTGTTAGGGTAGGTTAGTAGTAGGCCTAGGTAGGTGTAAATACCCCCCCTTGCCCCCCCAATAACGTTTTTAACCCCTTGATTGCCCCCTGTCACCTGTGATCACTGTACAAGTGTTACAGGAGACGCTTGTTAGATACAGTATCTCACAAAAGTGAGTACACCCCTCACGTTTTTGTAATATTTAATTCTATCTTTTCATGTGACAACACTGAAGAAATGACACTTTGCTACAATGTAAAGTAGTGAGTGTACATCTTGTATAACAGTGTACATTTGCTGTCCCCTCAAAATAATTCAACACACAGCTATTAATGTCTAAACCGCTGGCAACAAAAGTGAGTACACCCCTAATGCCCAAATTGGACTCAAAGTGTCAATATTTTGTGTGGCCACCATTATTTTCCAGCACTGCCTTAACCCTCTTGGACATGGAGTTCACCAGTAGTGTTGAGCGAACCCGGACTGTAACGTTCGGGTTCGTACCGAACTTTCGGGTGTCCGGTACCCGGACATTTCAAAAAACGTTCGGGTTCGGTCCAGGGTTCTGCTATTTTACTCCACGTGTTGAGAAGCTGCAGGGCAGCCAATCAACAAGTGTTTCACTGGTTTGCCCTTAGAAGCCATCACAGCCATGCCTACTAATGGCATGGCTGTGATTGGCCAGTGCATCATGTGACCCAGCCTCTATATAAGCTGGAGTCACTTGATGCTGCAGTCACATGCTCTTGAGTTAGCTGTAGGGAAAGGTAGCTGACGGCGTCAGGGAGAGATTAGAGACATTTTAACAACATCTGATCCTGCATCCTGAGATAGATTACTTTACTACTGCTGTGCTGTTGCTCTGAGGACAGATAGCAGAAATGAGAGATTTCACATACCGCTGCTTTGAGTTGCAGATCAAACTCTGCATAAAACAACGATCGATACGATCATGCTCAATGATCAGATTGTTGGAGGAATTTGGGATTTCAAATACTGCTGCTTAGAGTTGGAGATTGCAGATTAAACTCTGTCTAACGCAACAATCGTTACGTTCGTACACAACGATC